>VZRJ01007335.1:665953-743500 GCA_013397565.1 Ptilonorhynchus violaceus
GCGCGCGCGCGGGCGCGGGCGCCCACCCGCCGAGGCGGCCGCGGGGTCCTAACGCCGCCGGCGCCATTTTGTGACGAGCTCTGCATGGAACTCCCGCGCCCCGCGCAGTGACGGGAGCTCGGGACCGCGTTCTCTGGGAACTGGTGGGACCTCGGAGCCTTTGCAGTCGAGAGAAGTGTCGCTGTTCCTTTCGGCGTGCAGAGTTAAAACGAAGGGACTCCACGGTGCCGAGGTACGGCTGTTGGCAGCTGCCTCCCGCTACAGTTGCAAAATCAGAACATAACTTCGGTTTAGGTTTGTGTTAGTGCTGAGCAATTGGGACAGCACTCAGCTCATTCCTCCCCTCCCCCCTCCCCGCCCCACTCCGTTTTGTTTATTTTTAGTCCAGGGGCGTTCTTCCCGAAGTTCTGGCTTAACAAGCCGCCTGAAATGTTTGGAAATGAGTCAAACTCAAGAGAGACTCGAATGAGATTTTAAGTTTATTATAAATGAATATGTTTATAACACGAAGTCAGTATTTGAAAAGAAGCCAGATATGTTGTAAGTACTGTTAATTCCAGAGGCTGAGGGAAGGGGCAGGTGCGGACGTCACAAAAGCAACGGCGTATTTGTACCTTTCTGTAGCACTGCTTTACTCAGTCACACGGAGATGCAGCTGCAGAAAGGGCCTCTCTAAAAACATCTAGCAGGTGTCTTTGTCCAGTTGGACACCTCGTGGCTGCGGGAGAAAAGCCACGGGCAGATACTTCAGTGAACATTAGCCCACTTTCCCTCACTTGTCTGTTGCCGTCAGATGTGACAGGAGGTACATACACACAGGCTGGGAAGTCTCATGGATAGGCTGCCCCGAATAGATCCGGAGTATTTAAAAGCAGCGTCACGTTTCTGCTGAGGGACGAGGACTCGAGGTCGGGCTTTGCCACCTTTTCTCGTTGCGCTGCGGTGGTAGTTGCTGTCAGATTGTTTGTTCACGGATATTCCAGGGAGCGCCGCATCCTTCATCCTCACTTGGATGTGCAGTGTTACCTACTAGGAGTCAGTGCCTGAATTATATCACCTAGGACATCCTGGATATACCTGCATGCTCTGAGGGTCAGTATTCAATTAATGATTAAAATGAGATAGGCACAAATGGAATTCAGAGTTTAATCCTCGGAACTTCTCTGCTTAAAGCTAAGTAGTGCTTCATTTTCCAGGTTTTCCAGCGTGTAGCACTAGAATGAATAAGGTACTTGATTCTAATTTTTTCTTTTGTTTCAGACAGAATAGGGGAAATGCCATTAAGTAGGTGCACTAAATGAAAGAAAATACAAAAGCACTCTGGTGAGTAACTGATAATAGACCGGGGCAGATGATTAGTCTGGTAGTAACTAAAACAATGATGTTCGAGAGCATAAAATATGAGCTATAAGAAGTAAGAAAGAGAAGAAAAAAATTCCTTGAAGGAGGAAATGCTGTTGCTAAAAGTAAATAAAGCAAAAAATTTTTTTCTCTCCAGTGTGGAAGTGAATAAGTTTTTCCGGAGCCTGTTGATAACTGTTTGGGACACTAAATGATAAACAAATGCTTACATGGGGTAATTTTAACACTTGCTCCATTAATTTACATTAATCATAATAACAGAAGTATTAATTAGAACTAGGCATGAAACCATGTTTTTGCCAACATTTTTTCCTCTCTCGAGAAAGTTTTAATATTACCAAATGTATAATACTGATTTTTCTGTTCTCTTATGTAAAATAAGGATCTCTTACTGATGCCAAAGAGATTTTTGCTTTTATATTTTCCGTATATTCGTAGCTCTGTGGCCTAATATTGTATAACAATATAGATTTGTAGCTAGCTCCAGCACTTTCCTATCCTGTTGAACAGAAAGACAAAACACATTCCTGAGAGCCTATTCTAATCTTGGTTCTTTGAGAACCAAGGACTCTTCACTGTCCCATGTCTCATAAAAATGTAAACAAATGTAGGCTAGAAGCTAAGGGGGGGGCCCTTCAGGAGGAGGTTGAACCAAGGGGGACATATACTTCATTAACTGAACTTCTGAATGGGAGATTGGGGTCAATTATGCTAATTTGTTAAACTTATAAAAGTGCCGATGTCTGTATCACGTGTGCATTTTGTGTGCATTATTGCCATAAATGTACCTGGAGGCCTTCAATAAATGGTAACTGCTTTTATCACTTTAATGTTGTTTGGCTTCTGATTTTAGGTGGCTGAAAAAGGCATCATTACAGTTACTACACTGCGTATAGCTTAAATTTCTATTTCAAATAGGTTTGCACAGCCTTCGGAGTTCTTCTTGCTTAATAATCTTCTGTATCACCAGCACAGATAGCAAGTAAAGCACTTTCATAATGCCCTGAAGCAAAATGCTGCAAGAAAAAAAAAAAAAAAAAAGAAAATCACATTTCTGTGACTGTATGTTTTCCGAATTTTTCTTTTCTTGGTGTGTGACAAGGACTAGACTGTTGTAAGATTTTGTAAAACATTACACTGTTTTCATAAGGGTTCTCGGTTGAGATTTTAAGTTCACATGCCTTGGCCTTTGGTTGCTTGGGCACCTAGAAAAAATCTACCTTTGAAAGGCTGGATTAAATCTGCTTATGACTTTTCAAGGTCAGTACCAAAAATTCATGAGCAATTTTGTAAAGTTGCTGCACATGTTGCAGTTGGATTATAGTGACATAACAAATGTAGTGTCTTAGCAAGAATCATTTTTTTTTACAATAAACAGTATCAAAGTTTTAAGATACAGACCACAAGTACAAGAAGAATAGGTTTTGTGAAGGTATTAGCTAAGCACAAGGATAAAACCAGATATTTATTTCAGTTTTGCACAAAAGTGGTATCAGCCTAGCCTTGCAGAACAATGTGAAATAAGATGTTACCCGTTAGTGTAGAAACCATTCATACAAACTCCTGTTCAGCACATACTGTCATGCCCTGTTTACATACACCTCTTGCAGTCGGGAGGGACAAAATCACAGAGAATTGTAGGTTCCACTAATCCTCTTAAATCTTATTACAGGAGCGCTCCTCCGACACTCCTGGCCTTGCGTCGGACGTTCTTATCAGAGAGGCCGGACAGAAGCAAGTTTTACAATTTATTGCTAAAACAACAAACCAGGCATCTGTCCCATCTGGCGTGAGATTTCAACAACACATTGTAAAAATGGCGAATGTCACAGGACTCAGTGTTGAACAAGAATTTATAGTGTCTTAAACCAATAGGGTAATGAGACGACTATTGTTTTGGCTTTCTGACCTATCTTAGCTGGACCTGCCACCTGCAATGCAGCAGTATTTTCACCAATCACTCATCATGTCATGTACTCATGGACACTTCTAACGTAACATCTAAATTCTTAACTTAAACTATAACTTAACTCAAAGTATAAAGTTAAAACCCTTCACCAAAGCACCCAAAACTTGCTTCTTGGTTATCACTATGAAAACACAGAGCTGTAACCCTCTGCTTAGAGCCATAAATCACTGTTAATTAAGCTAACCCAGGCTTCTTCCAAGGATATAAACCAAGGCTACATTCAGCTTTTAGTTCTCTATTTCCTACAGAGAATGAGTTGGAAGTCACTGCTCACTTACTCAAATCGAACTGAGACACTGAAAATGCACTACTGTTTTTGCACATTGCTTTTTTGTTTTGTTTTGTTTTGTTTTAAACCAATTGGTTAAACAGAGTGGCACAGTCTGTGTGATACCAGTGCTGAATACGTGCAAAAGTTTGTAAAAACTTACTTTAATGTCATGGAAGAGTGATTTCCCATATCTCTCTTTGTATCGCTGTCGTATATTCATCAAGTCAATCTCACTCCTGGCAATAAGAATCCTAATAACTGTTTTATTGTGAAACCCAAAGTCCTAAAATGAAAAAAGATGAGAAGAAACTTGACAGTTGGACAACGTGTTAGCCTATCTGTGTATGCTCATATTAATGTTTAATAGATAAAGAGAAGATATACCCATATAGGGTATATAAGTATATAGGGTATATAGGATATACCTACAAAGGTATCCTGGACTTTAAAGGAGACTAAGCATTTAAGGATTTTATCCTACAGAGTTTTCATGTGCTCAAATAATAGACTTCATGTTACTGAATAACAGGGGGTCACTATATGCCAGTGATTTATCCATGCACTGAAACTTTTAAAAAAGGAAAATCTGATGAACTTTTGTCAGTATTCTTAGGAATTCAATTTTAGGTAGCAGTTGTGACTGTCATTGTGGAGTCCATTCAAACTATAATGAGGCCAATAATTTTTCACAACAACTGCTGCCTCATGAATTCAGTGAGATTTTTAACCATTGATTTAGAATTCATCTCCCTTATGTTCAGACATGTTTTATTTTAACTGTTTCTAAATAAATTTTCATACTGTAATTGTGTGGAGAATGGGGACATCTAGTGGCAATAAAAGTAGTCAAAAGAAGTTAGCACTTACACAAAAATTAAAAGAATCTGCATGAAGTCCTACAAAGAAATATGACCATTTGTCTTTATGCAACATTAATTCATTATTTAATTTTTAGCTATACTTATTAAATCTCTAGAGACAAAAATTTGTATAGTAAGAAAAGTACCCATTGAGTTCTGCATGGCAGGGGGAGATACTATCCATGGAAAAAAAATGTCTTCAATTAAAAAAAATCGACAGTTACCATACAGATATTTTTTTACAGTATCTAAATACTTAACCTTTTACTGCTGAATTCTAACAAGTTGCTTAGGCACTACTGCTTTGAAATTTATGTAGGTAGCAACAGTTTTAAAACATGCAATCACACCCTAAAGATTGAAGAGACTGATTGTAAGTGCTTAAGATCAATCAAACAAACAAACAAATAGGGAAGCTGCTTTTTATGACATGAAGAAGAGTGACTACTTACATGAATGGCATTATAAAGTCTGTAAGCAAAGTAGGAAGGCTTGTCACGAATGCAGAGAACTAGGAGGGAAGAGTTGCAACAGGTAAACAGAAGATAATTATAAAATAATTTCTTGTGTCTTTGGGCTCCTTGAAATATAAAGCTGGGTAGTGCTGTCCATGACTCAGCTTAAAATTAAGCTACCAGTGTTCACTAACATAACTATATTTATAATTTCAAAAGTTTGGTACTTGTTTTGGGTAGGTCCTCATTGCCGTTGCATCAAAGGGCCTATAAAATACCAGTGAATACACTTACATGACCTATTTGTAGAAATATTATTATCCTTATTCTATAAATGACAGACAAATGTACATAAAGCTTGAAACTTGTTTGTATACCACTGAAGTCCTGAAAACTTTGCTGGTTATTTAATATGTGTAAAATCAGTTGGAAATTCAGTTACCATTGATCATACAATGATTTTTAACAAGTAAAAAGTAGATACTGGCTCTGCTCATTCAGAAGCTAATGCTCCATAGATACATTTTTAGATTTACACAAATATGGGAAAGTAGTTAAAATATTGTTTTCTAATTATCTCTGAAAATTTAATTGCACAATATAGGAGATTAAAGTGGATAAAATATCAGAAAAATAATATTCTTGATGCACAAGAGATAACATACTAGATATTTAAGAGATTACTGCTAGTAAAAAAAAATATCTTTACGTTACCTATTGCAATGAGTAATTCTTGGAAGTATCCATCGTAACATTCATTAATGGCATCTACTATGTCTTGCCCAGAGATATTTTGGAACTCCTGGAAAACTTGGGGGGGAAGAAAAAAATCTTGATTTATTATAGTTCATTAATAATGATCAAATTGATTTTTTGGGTTTTTTTTTCCTTCCTTCTCCCTAGTATTCTAACTATTGAGTTTATTTTTTCCCCTTATTATTTTCAGTGTTTCATGATGTTTGTATTCCCCAGGTGAGGCAATCTAAATGAGTAGCCTGAACCTGCCTTCCAGGACATTCTCCTCTGGGTTCTTCAGTCTGCAGTATAAAATGAATGCATGCCACATGTCTAGCAACATTTGTCTATGAAACTTGTAACAATGTCACTTCCTTGCTCAGCTTGACTGAAACTGGCCAGAGATTGACAGATTGTGGCAAGAAACCATGGCTTGCGTGACATGCACACTCTGCATGATGCAGGTATCCAGACATGCAAATATGCGGGGTGTGCTTTCTCCATTAGGGAACAAGGAAAATTTTTTAGCTCACTGCTTACTACAAAACTTGTGGAGTACTACAGTACAGGCAGAGCCCTCAAATTCCAGGCAGAGAGCAGAACGTAAAGCAGGTGTGTTAATCCTGTCATCACCGGGTGAATGAATTTGTTGAGCCATGATAGCGAAGCAGTTTTAAACTACTGTTAGAAGTTGACATAAGAAATACAACTGGCTGCACAGTGATAAAGCAGACAGACTGTTTTTCCACTGCAGAGCAGAAACTTAGGCTTGTCACCAAACAGATACAGTGGGTTTCTTTTTTACAATGGAAGATTTGGATAAGCTCACATAAATTTCTTGCAACCTGTAGTTTTGTCTGATTTTCAATTTGAAATAAAATGGCCCTTATGTTCCTGTGTGTACATTCATTACGGGAGGGTGGATGTGACCACTGAAGTGCTCCCATCAAAAACTTCTATGAAACTTCTGGGGAAAAGCTTCAATACAGCAATGTGTTTTCACATACAAGCATTTTTTGAAAATACTCCATCCAGCTCTCCCAAGGTGTTTCCCCTCATAGGAGTTGCTTAGGAAAAATGAAGAAAATAGTTAAGAAAAATCTCCCTTCATTCTGTTGTGTCAGGTGTAAACTCAGTGCAGCCATAGCATTTGCCTTTCTTTGGTCATGCATTCTTCCCTGGGTTATCAGACATCCTGATGCCTGTCTCTTCTGTCTACAGCTGTCAGTATTCATCAGGCAAAGTTCAGTTTTGCATTACTTCCAAATTCCCATTAACATCACTGAGAATCTGAGAGCTCCAACAGTTCACACTTAGGTTTCAGGCTAATGTCCTGCTGCACACTGACCATCTTGGTATGCAAAGCATGGACTTATTAGCAAGTCAGATTTTTCCTTTCCACTTTATGTTCAAACAGCTGAACTGCTGGGTTACCCATCCACAACTGCTGGTGACTCCTGTTGCAGAGAATCATTTGCAGCATGTTTTTGTGTTCGCCTGTCTTCTGCTGACATGCTTCCCATAGAATCTAATATATCAGAAAAAGGAAAAAAAAAAAAAAGCAAAATATTTTAAGTCCTGAATTGCTTTTCAACATTTGGTTTTGATTTTGGTTTTTTTTCCAATGTTTGAGAAGTTCACATTTGAGCATATTTACCATTGCATCCTGAGCAGCTGTGGAAGGGTCTGCATATCCTTCCATCCTTGTTCCCTGAGGGAAAAAAAGAGATGTATTTTCTCCAAAAATTACATGCTAAATCACTGTAGGAATATAAAGTTCTCTGTATATCAAGCTATGTTGAATTTCTTGAGATAACATATATAGGCTTTTAGGTTGGATCACTATATTCCATGGTTGAATTTGCAAATGTAGAAAATAACTTCAAGTTGTCACATTATGTCTTAATTTTCTTTAATAAGAGGATTTCTGGAATGACAAACAGTCTTGTGAGAGGAAAAAACAGGGGAAATGGATAATCCTATCCCATTTTTAGTCTCATTTTAAATAAGCTTTCAACCGATCACAACAATCCCACCACCATTTTCAGAATTATGGATGTTATATTGCTTACTCCAATATGTAACTCTGAGGGGAAAACAAGGATAAGAATAACATTTGCCATTCACTGATTAGTTCTTATCAATATGCATATTACCAGAAGAATCTTTTCTCTTTTTTTTTTTCTCTCAGCACAAGCCCTTATGAGCAAGCTCATCAAATAATGGAGATTTTGCTTGCTCATAATCATTGTCTAAAATTAACATCCAAGACTAGGAAATTGCTTGACAACTTTGATACACAAACTACAGAAGAATACTTCTAATTTTCCCATACATTTAATAGCTTTTCAGTTACCCAAAACAAGCTAAATTCTTTCATAAGCATACTATGATCTGAATGATATAGTTAGAAAAAGAGAAGAACACACTACTCTTGGAATTGCTTTTTTTACCACAGTCGTCTTGTATAGGTGCAAATCAACCTTGGTTGCAGAACTCTTAAGAATCTCTAGCTCATGTAATCACTGCTTTAATCATATGTGTTTGAAGCAATTCAGTTTCAAACTTACAGTCATGTTACCTTATATGTAAAAGGGAGGGTTAAAGTTAGGTATTGGCTGTCAGCTTGTAGAATGACTGATTTTTAGTTCTTTTTTGTTAAAAATGTTAATTTATATTTTAATTAAATCATGAGAATTTCACACAGTGAAATTTCTAGTAATAAGATAAATTATTTGAAGTAAATTATGATGGAATGACTGCATAAAATTGCATACACAAGAAAACAAAGGAAATAAAGACAGGCAAGTGAAAAATAAAATAACTTTAATAGTATTCTACATGAGTCAAATGCCCCCTTTCCCCAGTAACATTTGTGTAATTATATTTTAAATTGTAGAAAATTATCATATTTCAATTAATACCTCAAAAAAGAGAATTAGAATAAAATCTGTTTGTCTCAGTCTAGAATATTAATTAGCCCAAATCTGAAACTCTTTTGACTCTGTTAATTTCTTTAGGAAGGACTATAAACTATAACTTCTAATCTGCCTCAGGCTGGACATGAAAACTATAAATACAAGACTATAGCAATTGAACAATTTGCTCAGCATATGCATAGCATGTTTACTTCTCTCTGTAGTCTGATGTGTGTCGTCAATCCCAAAACTTAATAGAAATCAAAGCAAAGGGTTTCTGCAAAAAAGCATTAAAGGATGCATTGGAAGTGTTGCATGGTTAAAGAACTAGAAAGGGTATGTTTTGATGAAATACCACTGAGTTTTAATATAAAGTCATATCCAAACATGAGTAATTTGACTAACAATCTTTAGAAGTATACAGTATAACTGAGTAAAGTTGAAATTTCCTGCAACTCTTCCTTATCTTGAGAAAAACAGCAGATCTTGTTAGCTAAGAGGTTGCTGATTTCAGGCCTCTTTATCAATATCTGGGGTTTAAGAAAATGAGGACTAGTCATGTATAATCTGAGATTATTTTAAATTTGTTTCATTTGATGGGTAAAGTATGTCCCATGGTTTTAATAAAGATGAGAAGTGAGGCTGCTTAACCTCTAGCTCTTCATTTATAAATAAGGAAGTATTTTCATTATTAGGGAAAAAACATCCAGCTTGAGAAAAAGTATTTCCTTTTTATAGCTTCTACTTTTGAAACTTCTGCCCTTTGTACCTCAGTGAAGCCTACTGCTATTTCAAATTTTTGTAGGAACTTTTTCCCCAGACATGCATGTACATAAAAATACCTTATGTATGGTGTTATCCCCTGGCAATCCTTTTGTCATTATTTGTTACTCTGGTTTACAAAAGATTTTAAAGATAATGAACACAGTGACTACAAAGAGAATGGGAGCTTATGATCTGACAAGGATGACCACTTTGTTGTATAAACTACAAACTGGTAAAACTGCAAAAGTTGGTGTGTAAAAGTGACACTTCGCAAAGTGCAAAGTGCAAACATGCTGTGATTTAGCATATGCAGTAGCACAAAGAGCATCATATTTTAAACAGAGAACTCTTTAATACTTTATTTCTTAGTCAAATGTGAATATATCTCCATTTTCACAATGTTTTGAATGGATTATGATATATTCTAATAATGGAGAAAACACATGCTTTAAAAACAACAATCTCATTTGAACATAACTCATTTGCAAGTAAACTCCTTTTGAGATGAGACAGATGGAGCGGAGGGTCAGCAGATGAATACCTGGGGGACTTTATAAAACAATCTGTTTACCTTTGCCTCCATCTGATAGCCAAAGTCTAAATCAGAGTAGCTGAAGGAATTCAGTTTCTCTTCCTCATCTGCTTTCCTCCTGCCTCTAGTTCAAAAGTGTAGCGCTATTGAACTAGCTTTAATCACAGTCACCTTAAAGTGTAAAACTTATCAAACGCTATCAAAAGTCATTATGAATCTTTTAGAAATATGTCATACTGCTTGTTTCTACGGTACCTGAGCAAGGTTCATGAGTGTATCTCTGAAGTGCCCTGAAGTCTCAGAATCGATATCTTGTTGAAGATCAGTATTATATTCTAGGTTAAACAAAAAACATATAATGTAAATCACAGATGAACATGCTCTGAATAGTACAAATGAAGATTATCAAATAAAGGATAAATAGGCTTCAAATACTTGTTCATTTTCTTAGGTGTTTATTCCACTGGGCAGGTTCTGCATGGACCTGGCCGTGGGGCTGGCATGTCTGTCTGGCCCTACTGGGGGCCGTCAGCTGCTGTCCCCACTTGCCTGCCCACCCACCCACATTGCTTCAGCCTTTTGCATATAGTTATGGGAGAGGATGGGGAAGGGAACCAGTCAGTACTGAGGAGTCATTTTTGTAGTTCTGTTTGTTCATGTGTTCTAATACCTCCAGAACACACATAGTACAGCAGCTACTGTGCACTGGTTAAAAAACATTACGCATTAGGTAGGCTTCTTTCATCTGGAAGATCTCCATATTTGATCTTGAGGCTAATATGTCAATTAGACATTTTTCTTCTGTGTCTACTCCCTGTGTGGAAAGAAGTAAATATGAAAAGATGTTATGTAGTAGAAACCATGATTTTAAAAAGAAAGCCATGCTGTCCTTATCAGAACTAACGAAAGAATAGCAGTCTCTGCTGGAACAGTGCAGAGTGTACTTTTGCATAGTTTACCTATTTAAATAGAAAATGACTTTAATAATAAAACCCTGTATTTCAAAAGTATTTCTACTTAATTTGAATTTCAGCATGTACATTAGCAAGTGGGGAATGAAGCAAGACTAGTGTTGGCAGAAAAATAATGGGAATAATTTTAGAGTTTTAGTAAGAATTTAGGGTTTGCTGAAAGAAATCAGGTTCAAAGACTGAGCATATGTTCCCAGCAAGTGTTCAGGAAATCTGAAGTAGGCACGAGCACAGCCATAATGTTTGTCTTCTATCTTGTCCTTGGTTCTTTTCCTTTGTTCTTTTTTTTAAAATTTATTCAGGAACGCTACAGTCTGTAATGTCTACCATAGAACTTAGTATTAAAGGAAAACGTCATGGCCATACATGCAGTGCTGCCAATCACTGTATTTTCCCACAGGATTTGAATTAACTTTGTAAATTTCAATTGACATAAGATGCAGTGCATATGCTGCTTTTGATATGCACATGTATAGTGCAGCATTTGGGATAATGGGAGAACATTAGAGCCTGTAGATACACAGGGCCTGGTTTTTTACCTTGGCCATAAGAATCCGGATCAAGATAGAATACTATAAGAAAGTTCAACTTTGAGCCACATTTAGAAAAAAAGAAACTTTGGCAATCTTGTCAATAATGTTAATAAAAGACATGATTCCTTTGTTACCAATAATATTTCACAATCCTTTTAATGCCAACTGTAATAAAGACATATCAGTAGTTCTAAAAAGTGCCTTAATTTAAGTGTCTGAAGAACAAGAAAAAACTGTTAACATCTTTTTTGCGGGGGAGGAATTCTCAAAATTGGCAAGATAGATCATCTTGCTCAAAGTCATAAGCTGTGTCTTGTGACAGTGGACAGTAGCAAATATCCGTGGAAAGAAAAGGAAAACAGTGTTGAACTCTGATATGCCTTCCTATCTTACAGGAATTGGCAATTCGGGAACTTCCTGGGAAGGATTATTATTTTCAATAGCCAACAGTGAACCTATTTTCAAATAA
The DNA here is from genome assembly GCA_013397565.1 of Ptilonorhynchus violaceus. NCBI lineage: Eukaryota > Metazoa > Chordata > Aves > Passeriformes > Ptilonorhynchidae > Ptilonorhynchus > Ptilonorhynchus violaceus. The sequence continues at coordinate 677,794 of VZRJ01007335.1, forward strand.
TTTTTTGAAGTCCCTTATGAACTAATTTGTGCTTTTGGGCTCCACAATGCCCTGTGGGAATGAATTTCCCCATTTAATTACGCGGTGTTTGAAAAAATGTTTTTGTTTGTTCCAAAACTTCAGTTGCGTAAGGATCACAGTCTCAGATCCTGGGAAGAAAAGTAAATGGGCAATCATTTCCACTTCTGTTTGAGTGGAGTGATTATTGCTTTGTCACAGAGTAATTTGTAAGTGTTTTTGCAAAGACATGTTCTGCTAAAGAAGTATTGGTCTTTTCAGAGGTGGAGTCTTCGTACATAGCACTGGCTGTGGAAGTAAATTTGTTTTGTAACATACATAAATGCTTGCAGAAACAGCACCTTACATATTCCTGTATAAATATTTCTTCATTTACTGAGTTTACCATGAGTGTTAAGTGGGTTGTATTTGTTACATGACAAGGATATTATTTATACTGGTTTTAGCATACCAATGAATAACCTTTAAATAGCATTGTATTTCTGATGACTAGTGGACTACTTGATAGTACACTACTCCAGTGTATTAACTTTTAGTAGTTTATCAACCAATCAAATGTCAAAAAATTAATTTAACAGATGTTCAGTACTGTAATTAATGACTGCAACTCTAAGCAATTCTGAATTTGACAACTACCTTCAAGGCATGCCAGAGCTCGTGAGCATCATAGGAGGCAGGTGGATACATCAAGCCAACCATAACTTCTTTGAAGTGATGAGAGAGATTCTCTTTTAGGTCTGTTATCAGATCCTGGAGAAAAAAAGGAAAATGCATAGGCAGGATTATTTCAATAGTCACACTTTATTAAGACAGCTTAGAAAATTATAAGTGGTTTTCTCTGTAAATGATTAAGGGTGAACTGTCAAAGATTAATTCTGGCTAAGCTTAAATGAAAACAAATTCTTTTAAATAGTACCTGCTTGTTCTACTATTATGAGCAAGATGAGAATTGATGCACAACCCAGTAGACCACAATGGATTGTTGGTTTTTGGTTCATTAGAATAGAGAAGAAAATGCAAGTGTTTAAGTGCAACTATTACGTAAAGTCTTGGAAAACTGAATATCACAACAGAGCATCTGCAGCTTCCCTTAACATATTCCCTGTGCAACTCTGTGGGAGGTAAGCACTTTTGGAAGATGAATCTCACAGAACACAGGTGATTTCTTATGCTTTTTTCTGTGTTACTCAGCATGTGAATAATTTAAAAAATCATCCGTATTGCTCCTAGTACATAAAAATAGTGGCTTTGGATTGCTGGAAGGTTATGTGCTTCAATTTAGGTATTGAAACTGAATTCACTATTTTAGACAGATGCTGGGTTAATAATAAGGAACCCGTTCTTTCCCATGTCATGTCTCAGTTCTTGCTTTCCAGGTAGCTGAGTAATGGATCAGAGTTTCCTCCCCATTCTCTCTGTTCCTGATAGCATCCTTCAAAACACTGCAAATGCCAAAGGCTTGTTAGCTTACTGTTGGTGTTTCTCATTGAGGATACTTGTGGACTCTTTTTAATATTTTGTGTACAGCACTAGACACCTGTCAGATATGTTCTGGTCTATGTCTGAATTGAAAGAAGTGCCAGAAACAGTTCCCATGATATAAACTATTATGTTTTCAGAGCTGCATCTTTTTCAGACCTGTACTTTGATTTTGATACATTTCTGAATATAATTAAATTAATAGCTAGAGTAGCAATGAAGGACGACATATGCACATTTAAAATTAAATTTATGACAGAGAAACATTCACAGTCTTCAGTGAATGCACATTAGATGCATTTGACAACCACTAAATCTCACATGGAGTAGAAATTAATTAATTAAGATATTTCACTTCTGACAATATGCTTGTGGAAAAATGGATTGATAATACAAATGGATACTACTTAAAAATTACTCCTGCAATCAGAAATAAGGGAAGTATTGAAAATAAGACAATGCTAAGCTGTCATAATTTTAATTTCATTATCATCTTTGCTGTATGAAATCCTTGAAGGCTAATTGTTAGAAGGAATCTTAAAGCTTCTCTGTATGTCTGAATCATGCAGCTAGTTCAGGTCTTCCTTTTCTTTTTTTTATATATCTCTTCTTCTAATGTGTCACAGTTTACATTTGTCTAATGAATGGACATAGTGGCTACCATATTGAGCAGACTGAAGTGAAATAAAGAGGGAAGAGGATTGGACCAACAGGTTTGCCATAAACTGAACTGAGAAGTTTAAAACTGCTGTTGCCTTGCCATATGTCTTTTCTGTCCTGCAGTATTTACTACTCATAAACTGAGGCTGCCAAATGGCATATTTGCTCAATGCAGTATAACTAGTAGGACAGATGACAGCCAGGGAAATGCTATGTGTGCTAAATTAGCTTTCAAAGCACAAACTGCAGCAATTCAAGGCAAGATACATCACATTCTTGGTGCGTTTTTTTTGTAAACTGTCAAGAATATCAAGATGTATCTTGCACTGTAAAGTATACCCAGTACTTAATGAATTAATTTAAATTAAATTTGTGTGTATATATTGCAGTACTTTCCATGAATTTCAGAATATTCTGTAGCCCATTGCTGGAATATGAAAACAGTTTTCTTGCCTTTCCCTTCTATTATTATTCATAGATTTAGAGATTGAAATTCTTAAAAAGGACATCTGAGGTTTTCTTTGGCTTTTTCCTTTCTTCTAGTTCTTTAGGTCTGTGGCCACAGGCTTTATAGCACTTTTGGTTGACTCAATATTGCTGACAGAGGTATGAATTTAAAGGTGATGTACTTTCATAGGGATTTATTGATTTGTTTATATTTTTATTTTTGATTTGAAAAGAAAAACCAACTATATCAGTGGTGAGCACGTCAATAATTGTTCTCTGTGAATATGAAATAACTCCATTCCTGAAGGACATTTGCCAATTCTTTATTGCAATATTGTAGGTGTTATCTTTAGATCATCTTCATGTATCAGAGGGCAGAAATTAAAGATAAAAACATGATATGGAGCTTTTAAATGTTTTCCTTTGTTAAAATGATAGGTCCGGTTGATACACTGTACAGAAAAGGTTAAAACAAACCAGGCAGCTGCTGTGGATGGAGAAGAGAAGGACTGTCCAGTGATGAAGATGGTAAATGAACACTTGGAAAGAATGGGCTTGGGTGCTTTACTGTCACAGGCACCTTTGGGTAGCTTCACATACTTTAGTTTTCTATAAGTAAAATTAAAACTCAGTGAGGAATATTGCATGGATAAACAGTGAACTTGTGTGGTTTGCATGTATGATGGTAACCTAATAAATACCTCATAGTAGAAAAAACGGTTTCAGTAATTTAGGTGCACTGATTTCAATCATTGTCACAGTCTTTGGTAGGTGGATAGCTGTGGTTCAGTTATTGTTCTTTTGTGGTCTATTTAAAACATACTTATCCATTCAAGGCTACATCTAAAATATCACTATTATTTTGTGTTTGATTTTTTCTAACAGTCCAAATAAAGTCATTGATCTCCTAGAGATGAGTAGCAACACAAAATCAACCCACTACACTGACTAAATCCAGCTCTTTTTCCTCCAATTCTAGGAGAGTAAGTGGGTGTTTGAGTATATTTAGGGGTCAGTGATTTTGAGGTATTTTGGTATAGAGTTGGTACAAAGGTTGTCTCCAGAAAACTTCTTGGCTACCCAGAGAAAAAAATACACTATTCTGCTGGTTAATGAACTGGTGGTGTAACAGCACCACATCATGTGGAGTTTTTGAACGAACCATTTCTAGTTAACCCTAATTAAGAGAGATGGCTCTGTGGTAGCATTTGTGCAGACTCACTCTTCTCATTCATGCTGATCGATTCAATGGCAAGCAGACACTGACCTTCAAGGAATTTTCCAGTGAGCCCTTAGTTTTACAGACTTCAGGAAATGAAGAAAACTCGATTTTGTTTTAAGTGTTTGTCTGGCTTCTTTCATGGGAAGGGGATGTCTAGTCAATTTAATTCAATAGTATCTAGTTTCATACAGCGCTTTCCAGCACTTTCAGGAATTTTGTGAAAGGTGTTGCTATTATTTTAGTCCTTATATAGCTGTAGTAACTAAGGAAAATGCAGGCATTGCAACTTTCCCAAAGTTACTTGGTTAGCAATAGTAGATCTGGAAATAGAATGAGGATGTCTATCTCTGTGTATGTTTAAGAACTCATATAACAAAAATTGCGTTGTTATATACAATAAGTACGGATAAAATAAATTTGAAAAAAAGTAACTTTTTATGTCTTAAAATTTTTTAAACACCTTTCAAGGATTAAAAAATTTAACATTAAGCAGCTCAGGTGAGTGTTGTGCTTAGAGTATGGATGGAATTACATGGAACAAGGTGTGACAATGTCAGTGCTTGAGATGTGAACATTTAATTATTATGTGAGTAAGATAAAAAGCCTGTTACTCTTGGTATGGTGTTTTTCTTTGGTTACAGTACTATTTTATTATTTATTCCAAAAGCTTGAAAAACGTAATCCAGAAGCTCCCAAAAGCACATAAAGGAAAAAGTAAGTCTGTTCAGAAATTTTGGTTTGGTCAATAGAGAAGAATGGACTATAGAATAAGGAACTTTCCATGTCCTTTTCTAACTTTGTGTGTGGCAGATGTACTTCCTCTGCTGTAGAAATGACTATCTGATACCATCAGAGGTTTCAATAGCCAACGAGCAAAATTGTGTGCCAACCTGTTGTGCCAGCCAGCTGTCTGACATGCTTTGGTTCCAGTCACTGACCTGAGGGAAGGGCTGACAGCTGCACAGGAGACAGGAGGGAAAGAAGTAATGAAAGTACAAAGTGCTTCTGTCATACCCTGTCATACATGTCTCTGTATGCCTCGGCAATCATGAGCCGCTGTGAGTTGCAACGCTGAGTTAGGATATCAATCAACACGTCTTTTTCACAACCTGAAAAGGAAACATGACACAGACTCTAAATTAACAAAGCCATGTTATTTACTTACATTTGTGATTGTTCGTGTTTTGTTTAAGCACATGATACTAATTTCTTGAAAAAATTGATCAACAGACTAATATCCCACTAGTATTTACCTACATCAGTTGTATTTACTGTGCTTATGTATATTGCGCTTGCTGGTGTAATACCATCAAAAAGTGAAGCAGTCTGTTACTACCAGATGCATCATCACCCCTCACAAGCTCAACGGATTTGAAAGCATCAACAGAACAGATAGGGGCTTTCATTTATTCAGAACTGGGCCCAGTAGCAGGATTTGTGGCTGAGCCTTGCAAGTCGTACTTGTGTGCTCTGTTGATATTGATTAAATTGTCATTTGAGGATTAGGGATCTCTTTTGTGGGGATGACAAATTGCTGTTAGACCATTTGTTGAAAAACTCAAATGTTGTATTTTCAGAGGAGCTATATAAAATAAGTTATCAAGTTTTATAAAATAGTATTTTACCCCATTTCCAAATGCATTTTACTGAAGGTTACCTGTGATGGTTTGCTTGATAGCAAGAACATGCCACTAAATGTCTATAATGAATCAGTATTTATTGCTTATGAAAAATAAGATTATTAGCATATTCAGAAAATTACTTTAGAATTTAAAAATTGTTTTTGCATCCTGAGGGTTGGGATACTGTACATGATGATTTCTTTTTACTTTTCAGAAAATAATTATCATTAGGAATCTTTACAGCTTACATAGTCTCTACAGTAAAAACTAAGAAGGATCCAGATGCAGGAAATATAATAAAACATAAATATAAAACTGTGTTTGCTTGTGTAGTACCACTGGTATCAGTGGAACAACATATGTGACTGAACATCCTCATAAGAATGAATGCCCTGTGGAGGATTCAGGGTCAGGGTGTCAGTGCCTGTAAAGGATATGGTGACTTTAACTCCTCTGAAGCTGAACTGTTTATTTTGTCAATTATCCTTTAAATTAGAACTCTGTTTCATTTACTTTGATAGGAAGATTAAAAGTAAGGTTAATGTGCTTGTACTTAAGAGTATTAAATGAAGAATATCATCTCTATATTTTTATGTTAGCAACATTGCATTAAAAGTATTGTTTGAAATTTAGGAAAATGTTTAAAACTTTTCATCTGTAGCTGACTTAGTCATAAAGATACTTCAGATTCCCCTTGATCAATAATGCTCATTGTGATTCATTCAACATTAAGTCTGAGTCCTCACATTTGCATTAAATCAACTGAAAATAGAATGCAAGATTTGGTGCTGTACAACCTTGTGAAAAGCCCGAGGGGTATAAAAGCTCTGATAAAGAAAACCCTTTTAATGTGAGGAAAATGTTTCAGATAGCAACAAAATACATCAATATTCTGACCCTCAGCAATACCAACAAGGTTCAACATGAAAACACAAAAATCTGAACAGAGAAAAATGCTTTTGTGAATAAATGGTTTTTGTACATACACTGAAAGCAAAAATTGCAAAGATAATAAATTCTTTAAACTTTCCACTCCATTTATTTTTATTTCTTGATGACTGATTAAGAGACTTAGCAGACCTTGGTAGAAGTTAATTGTTGAAGATACAGCTAAAAACCTTTCATTTCTTGGCCCTCACTTTAGTGATATAACACAGAATTCTGTTTTCTTTTTCTTGTTTTCTCAAGGAAGTGTTCATTTCTGTAAGTGTTAGTATGGATTTTCGATTAATCTTGATCTACCCTTAGTTCCTGTAAATGCAAATGATTTATTTGGACATCATCAGTGTGTTGTCTTGTGATTCCTTGAAGAATCAACAGATAGGTGGTGACACTTAATTTTATGTGTTTTTGTTTTGCCTAATGCTTGTTTTTTTATGAGAGCGTTCTGAAAAAAAGGAAATTGGTGTTAGAATCAGTCAAGATACTCACTAATTCCCTGCAGGGCTCCTCCTAGCAACTGGGCATCCATTATAGGGTTAAAATTTGGAGCCGGAAGAATCGTTCCTTGTGTCTGCAAAAGGAAAAAGCAGAGTTTAATTGAGGTGTAATTCTGTTGAAAATCAACAATCATGACTTTAAATATTCTTTGCTTCATGGAGAGCAGGATGTAAAGGTTTTAATTTCTGAAACATTTATTTATCTATTAAACTTGTAGTTGACTCTAGGAAGACAGACCGTATTTGAGGAAGTTGACTCTAGCATAAGTTAGGACTGAATAGGAAAAAAAATATGGTGAGGATTTGCATTAAAATGTAACCACATTTTAATGTCTATAACTTTGCCAACCTTTTTTGAAAATATTATTTTATATTTCAAAGTTAATCCATGATATCCCTGATAGTCTTCAGTACTATTCCTCAGGGTATTTCTAATTTGAAAGTACTAGTGAGAAAATGATGAATGAGATCCATAGGTTGCTTACAAACCCAGTGATTATTAAAGCAATGATGTTACTGCTAAGTGCGAGGTGGCTTTGTGATGTGCCATGTAGAAGGCAACACCATTTTTCTACTTGCTTTGTACCTGATTAAATTACTGTCAGCTCATTCTCATTGATACTTTATTTCATGTATTTTTTCTTATTCTTTTAAAGAAATCTGTGAATAATAAACAGAACTAATTTGAATAGAATCACAGATCAATACAAAGAGAAGAAACTAACTGAGGTTGACAGATCCTTTGCTCTCTCTCCTGGTTAACCTCTTCAGTTCATCTGAGAGTTCTATCTACTTTACCTGATGTACCAAGTATAAAGGTTATCTTTTATGATGATTCCTGGGCTCAGTCGGTACATCTGATTAAAATGACACTGTTAACTTTATATTTACATTTCAAAGAAAAATGGGATATGTTTTATAAGTAAAAATGGGGTACTTTTACAAATACTTGTTAGAAACAAGCAATTATAGGGATTACGCTAATTAATTGATTTGTTTGCTTGCTTGCTTTACATACACTTGAAAGTCTTTTGTAAGTTGTGCCTTCAGTAGTAATGACATACACACAGGTTTTGTGCATGGCCACTAATCCCGCTTCCCTGGCTTGCAATCTTAGTAGAGGAATTAAAAAGCACCAAACAAGAATTGTGTATTTTAGATGAGAAGGAAGACACCATTTCTTAATATGTTTGATCATTACTTTAGACCCACCAAGCAAAGGGAGGAGTAACAAATTGTCTGTGGTTAAGTGAGGAAAGGAGGGCATGGTCAGAAATTTAAGAGTTTTGGAGGAGTTACTTTAAAAAGCACCAATAGGGCAGCATGCCTGCACACAAAGAAGTACTTACCAGTAGACAGACATCCTTCTGCAGTTTGTTCATCAGTGTATTTAAATACACAGTCCGACTTTTACAACTGAACATAAAGTATATAGGGCCTTTACTCATAAAACAATTGGGAAAATGCTGAGAAACAATGTTTTGTAAATATGGAGATAAATATTGGCCATAGAGGACACAATGACACTTATGCTAATTTTTGTGGATTGATATATGTTGTTGTATCTGAAGTGAATTGCAGGCTCATCCTTAAGATATGCTGCATCCCATATTCCTTTGTCAGTGTGAGAATTGTATGTGTATCCTGGGCCTCACTTGGCACTTAATGCATCCCTGGATAGGGATCTACAGATATTAGCTTTAGAAACGGAGAGTTCATAAAAGCCCTTGCTGGTCAGAAGGGTGGCGGTGAGGAGGAGACAAAATGTGGGACATGTGCATTTATTTGAATCTAGTTTAAAATATTGGTGCTGACTCTTCATCTCTCCATCAGCTTTGTACGGGTTCAATTTCTGTAAAGATTGGTTATCTCAAAGTATTTCCTTTCACATGTCCAGGTTTGTGGTGTTACAAAATGAACAGCTAAATCACTGATCTTTTCCGCGTTTATGATACTTGCACTAAAATCAGACGTAAGTGATTAACTTAGTGAATGCTTTAAGGGTAGATTCCTGCATAGTCCTTGGAGTGTAACATTACTAAAAGTGGTTTTCAAAGTAGATATCACCTGTCAGTCTGAATGCAGGTAAATATTAATAATTTCTAAGTATATATCTTTATTCATGAAACAGTAAAATAAAAAAAGGGCTTTGCATGAATGCATAATTGCAAAAATATAATGGAGGAACTGATCATAGAAAAGACAGTTTTGAATATAGAGATTTACAGACTTGTAAATTTTTGACCAAAAAAGGCAACACAGCACTTGTGCTGTATCTTTCAGGCAAACTAATGGATTTTTGAATGTACTGTATTCTCTCTTGGTTCAGCAGAGTTGCTGAACACTTCTTTGATAAAGTATTCACTATCTTATTATTTGAGGCTCACCATCAGTAGATTAAACCTTATGCCTATCTCCTATCCGGGATCTAAAACATGATGCTTTTAAGTAGAGCCAGATTAAATATGAAGGTTCAGGTAAAAATTTTTAGAAGATACAGTACAATATAACTTTTTTGAATAAAAGTGAATAAAATAAATTTGATTAAAATTTTCTTCTACTGTACACATTGTACTTGACTTCAGCTTCCATCTCACAGAAGACATTTTTGATAAGGATTTTCAATGTATCTTGTATTTGGATTTTCAGAGTGGTTTCTCAGCAAACTCAGCATTCTGCCAATGTATATCAGTTCTCTGAACTGAGACCTACGATTTACAGCATACATGCTATCAGGGGACCAGAAGGGAATTTTTACCTAACTAGTGGTGTCTTCCTGCTGGCATAGCTCACAGTTATTGTTACGTTATGTACCCTGAAGAAAGTGCTTTACTACTTTGCGGTGTTTACACAGTCTGACCTTTAGGAAGATTTATCCCATCACAACCCATGTCAGTTTTTTCCTGTAATCTCTTTTGTAGTTTTTGTCTTTGACTAGCCTGCAGAAGCATCCCTTCTTTACACACTTAATTTCAAAATGTATTAAACTTATTCCACCTGTTTTCTTTGAATTTTTGAAATATGGGCTCTAACAGGTCTGGGCCTAATCTTTTGAGCTGAACTCTTGATAATTTGGGGTGATTGAATTCAATTGAATCACATTGAATTCAATGTGATTACTTTTTTTTTTTGTCCAGTATCAAATAATTTGAGAGTGCTGTGCAATATTTGCCATGGAAGTCAAAGCCAAAGAAATTTACTGTAGACAGTTCAGTGGAGATTTTAGGATGAACAGTTCTGCCTGTACCTCTCTGAATTAAGTGCTGTGCAAATGATCCACACACCTATCACAGAGGATGGGTCCTTGGTGCTGTGAGCACTAAGGCAACTGGCACTGATATCAAGCCACTCAAGATTTGAGCACCTCAAGACTTAAACCAAACTTGCAAATTTCATTTTTAGTTGTTAATCAACAGCTAGAGCTGGACAGTTATGATTAAGGAATTGCACTGTGAATCTTGCATGCTTGAGTAATCTTTTGTTTTAATGAAAAGGGAAAATAATCCCAAAATGAGTGGGCTGTCTGGATGAGAGCCACCAGGAGTGAAGTCAGCAGAACTGAGCAGTAACTGGGGGAAAGGTAATTCTGGCAGTGGAAGTTCACAACCACCAAGACATTGATGACCTACCCAAAACAGACCCCAGACTCTAATGGAGGTAAGAACTGCACACGTGGACTAATTACCATGAGAAACAAGAGGTGTAGCTGCAAGTAGGGGTTTGACTACTAATTAACAAAAAAGTTACATAGTTTGTAACCAATGAATGCTGATATCTTTGTTTGTTAAAATATATTAATAATGTAAAGGTCTGATGATCAGGCAGCTGATCTTTTGTGGGTTACCATGTAGCTCATTACCTTGTGCAAACTAGGATGAAAAAACAGAAATACCTCACCTGTGTGTGGATTGGTGTTTGCACACGGGGTAATGAGCCAGCATTTGGGACAGCAGCACTACTGTCCTGAGGTGATAAGATGCTACACAGCAGGTGAGAAGGAAAACCTTGCTTCTAAAGTAATGCAGAAATTCAAGAAGTTTACTTTTCTGAGCAAATGACCACTCTAATGCCCTTTGGTGTAGTTATATGGGGAGAAGGAAAGGTGGTAAGGTTTTAAGTTGTTGAGCAAGACTGAATGCTTACAATAATCTCCTGTCCTGAGACATACACTTGAATGTTGTGTAAGGCATTTTGTTTTGCAAAGATTTGTTACAATCTTGTCATACTTTAGAAGCATCTGTGGTTACAACGTTCTTTTGCTTGAAATACCTGAAGAAATTGAGGAAATATGTCAAAACAACATCATATTGGGAAAGCTGGGGTTCTACTTCCAGAACCTAGGGCCCAAGGTGTAAAATAATGTTTTCCCCCAAAATTATACAGGCTTGCTATGCCTAAACATGCCTAGGAAATGTCTAGCTAGCAGCAGTTTTCATCACTGCACAAACTGAGAGAGCAGAGCAGTAGAGGCATTTGGTAATTGAATGAAATTAAAACAGATTGAATTTTGATCAGGGAACAAGCAACTACATGTGAATAGACTGTTCTTTTCTATTATTTTTGGCTAGAGAATTTCTACTACCCTGTTTTGAAGCAGAGCATTTTTTGGATTGGTTGCACACCTCAGTGTAGTTACACATATTGCTATTTCACTCCATTCATTTCCACTAAAGTCAGCTGTGACTCACCCCTGTAACAGAAGAAGGCTCAGTTGAGCTGAGCAGGAGCAGTGTGCCCATGGAGTTCAGGGAAAAATGCAGTATGTGGCTGACCACAGCTGTTGCAAAGAAAACTTATTGTATCTCAACACAAAGCAGACTGAATGTAGCCATCCACATTTGAGAGGATGAACAGGTGGTGTAAATGTTTATACCTAACTTCTTTAAAAGAGTGTGAATGTCTTCCTGACTTAGCCAGATCAGCATGAGGGGAGTGAATACTTGTCTAAGCCCAGCACAGAATATAAATACTAAACAGGTAGCAGAATAATTTGGAAGAGATTAAAGGGCTTGAGCTGACTTAAACCCATGTATTCCTTCCCTGTGATGCCCAGCATTGCAGCAGTGAGCATACCATGGAAAACAGTAGTGCAGATCTCATCAGTATTACATTTGTGTTATGTTTTCAGTACATTTTGTATTACTCTGCTAGAAAAGCCTGTGTAAAATCACTCAACTAGATATTATACAGCCTCTATGGGTGAAATATCTAGAAGAACCTAGTGAGAGAGTATTGGACTCTGACATCAGGATGACCAGTTTTGAGTCTATGGCCACTTCTGTTATGCAACATCTTTTTCTTCCCTAAGCTGTGGTAAGCGTAGGAGAATTACTAATATGATCTCAAGACCTTTCTTCTATGTGCCTTAAGAGGGTTCACCACAGGGATGAGCAGAAATTGCTCTTCATGGCAAAGCTAAATCTACAGCAGTGAAAGTTGCATTGTGGTTGTCTTGGTGATGTCAGAAGAAGAGTTTGAGGGTATGTTCACTGAATGTCATTTCTCTAAAAGCAATGCTCTCCAACCCATCCACACAAGTAAAACAAACTGTGATTCAAAAGTAACAGAAATCTTTTTGTAAGTTGAGAAGAGCAGGGACATTTTTGGATTACTTAACATTCTTATTACTAGAAATTTATCCAAATTTCACAGATAGCATCAATGGAGGTCTTTTTATTGATTTCAGGGAGCTTTTGGCTCATGTCCTTAATGAGCAAAACTATTTTATACCTTGCTGAGGAAAGTAAGGAGAGCTTGTTTATGGACAACAAGGAGTCTCCAAGATGGTCAAAAGAATGGGGCATTTGCCCTCTGAGGAGAAGTTGAGGGCACTTGACTTAGCCTGGAGAAGAGTCAGCTTTGGGGGGACCTAACAGCTGCTCTGCAGTGCTGATGGGAAGACCATCAAGGACATGGAGCCAGGCTCCTTACTGAGGTGCATGAAGAACAAAAGGCAACAGTCATAAAACAAACCAAATAATATTATGGCTTAATATAAAGACGACATTTTCTACTGTGAGGATAACCAAGCAGTTGAAGAAGTTGCCTGAAGAGGTTCTGCAGCCTCTGTCCTCAGAGGTTATAGAAACTGAATTGGGCAAATCTCTAACTTCCTTTGTCTGAATTTAGTGTGAACCCTGTGTGTTTTGACATGGAGGCTGGGCTAGATGACCTACCAACCCTTTATTCAATCTAATAATTCTATAATTTTTTTCAAATAAAGAAATTAACAGGAATTTCTCCAATAAAATTTTAAACGTAAGTAAACATTATCAAACACCCATTAGTCTCAGTACTGTGGGATTAAGTGATAAAGAAACTTGCATTATGCTCTGGGTGTCAATCCGTAGGGAGTTCACCAGTTCCAGACACACACTTCAAGGAATTCTAAACTTTTCTCAGGATCAGCCACAAACTCTGAAATTTGTATTGGTGATCACTGGTTTACATAATTCGATTATTTGAGTGGAAAGAATTGTGTACATTGTCAGTACAAAACCACTATGAACTAAATGTGCAATTTATTTATGCGTTTTCATTTTTCCAAAAAGGAAATTAGCAAAGGTATAATGAACAAGGAACCTAACATAACTCCTAATTGGAAGTTACAGACTTTGATATTTGCACAGAAAATAAAGTTGTTGTTTATAGATATTTAAATTTTTAAACATGTTATTTACACGTGGATGTGGCACTTGGGGACATAATGTGGTGGCGGATTTGGCACTATTAGGTTAATGTGGTCTTAGAGGTCTTTTCCAACCTAAATGGTTCTATGATGTTAAGTGAGCCTAGCTCTAATGTCTGTTTGGAAGCTATGGTAAGCCAGTTTATCAGTCATAAGTCAATCACATTAAAAATATTCCTTTCCTAAATGGCTTTTATTTATAATAATCTAGAACAGATTCCATAGTAAGTAAGGTGTTCACTATTTCATCAGTATATGAATGTAGCTACATCTTTCCAAAGGGTATTGGTATACCTTGAAACTGCAGAGCTGAACTTCTAAGCATCTGGAATAAGATCAAAATCAGTGCAGACAGCTCATTATTAATCTCTTTCATGCCAAATATGGTAATTCATTAAAAATAAGGGAGTAGAGGGGGATATCTAAATATTGCCTTAGGGAAATGCTAAAAAGTACACAGAAGAAATAAGGGCAGGCCCTCAATTGGTGTAAATGTACATAACTTTGACAAAGTCAGTAAAGTTTTGTTTTATACAAGATGATGGTTAAACAGATAGTCTTGTAACTCTTCTCTTATCCAGATATCCTTCAAATATCCTAATTACTTTTGAAGTGCATGTTGCCACTACCTTCATAATGAACCTTGTAATAACTCATGAATTTTTTTGTGTCTCTTCCTAGATTTGCATATCCATGTATGATATATATGATATATATTATATATTCATACATTCATTAGATACAGTCGACAGGATACAGAAAGCTAAACATTTCCTTCAAGCTGTCTGCACTTGCAAATCCTCAAAAATTCATATGCAGGTGTTTTGCTTGCCAAACAATGTCAGATTCAGTTACTCAATTTGAGTGCAAGATTGTGGATTTTGTGGGTATTAGGAGGGTGTATTGTTTTGAAATACACAACAATATATGTTCAATGTTTTGTGATACAACTTGTTCTGTAAACACTGCAAATAAAAACAACTGGATTTTTTTCCTAATTGTTTTGACTCTGTTTTCCTAGTTACGTGCAGTTAATTTCCCCTCCTTGCTCCATCTACAGTCACTAGCCATCAGGTCCTTTCTGAGACAACCACTGGCTAAGTAAAATATGGTTTGTCCCATGACTGAGTCCAAAGTATGGATGGCTAATGCTAGGCCAGTGGAATAAATGACTGTTGAGTTTAAACTGCTGTATTTTTTAAACTGGTAATAGAATTCGGTACCCTCACCCCCATCAAGCAGTGTTTTCACAAAACTTCAGAAGAGATGGCATTCCTCCAGCAATATGATAGAAATTCACTATAAAGTTTAAAGTTACTGATAGGAACAGGTGGATTGACAAATACACACAAATAGAGCCAAATTTTTTGAAGAAATCAGGGGGGAAATGTCTGGTATAGTCACCGAAGGGATGTGCAGAATTGCACAATTAAAAAGACTCTCAATTTTGATATCTGAATTCTGGCATCCCTCATGACATATTCACCCTTTTGCTGGAGCTCTCATTGTGAGCTTAGGATTCAGCATGGCGGAGCTTTCTGCATTACGAAGAAAATGCGTTCAAACAGCATCTGAGGAAAGTAATTTCTGAGAACAATTTGGCCTTTTTATGGGTTAGTTTAGACAAAATGCTGTATGTGAACATGGAAAAATGGTTTTCATACTGTCTTTCTCCTGCAACATCCTAGTGAAGGGGATATCTCTTTCAGAAGGAAGAAAATCAACAATATTTTCCTTTTTGTCTCACAAAGTGTCCAACCACTTAAAGATAAAGCAAAAAAAACGTCCTGAGGTGATCCAATGATTTTTGACATTAAGGTGTTTATTCCTCTTTCTGATCTCAGGATACCCTCATGTTCAGAAACACAGATCTTTTTCCACAAGGTGGCCCAGATGGGCACTCTCTACATATCTCTCTGCATTTGCACATGTTCTTTTAATTTTCCTGTAAGGAATTATTCCAAAATCAGCTGAACAGACAGAACAGGTTTGTGCGGTGTTGGTGGAATGAATCAAAACAACAAAACAGATTGGAAAGGGACTGAAAAATTTGTAATAATTCTGAAAAATGATACTTGGAATTTACCTTCCTTCTGTGCAAGTGCAAGAAAGTAACAGGTTTTCCTGACCAAAGTCATAAGCAGCTCAACAAAAATATCAGTAAAAGCCAAGGCTGCTTTTATCAAATTATGATGTGTAAACTTCAGGCAATTCAGTTGTGTGATGGAAAAAGCATTCTGAAGTACGAACAACCTTCTAATAATATTTGTTCAGTAAGTCATTCTGCTGATAACAATCAATCAAAGTCAGATTCCTTAGTCTGAATATTTCCCATAGGGAATATCTACTAAAATAAAATGCTTTCTTTATTAGTTCACTACATACTATGAGCTAGCTATACTTTTGCAAAGATATCCTTTGTGTGCAACTTTATTAAATGAAAATTTCATGAGTAGTTTGATTTGCTGTGGGTTTATTGTATGTGTTACATTTAATTTCAATAATATATGATACAGTAGTAGAAGGGGTACTTCTAAACAGAGAAAATTCTTTCTCCAAAGTCTCCCATCTCTCCCTGTATATGTATTTCAGAGACATCACAGATGTCATCTTGTCTAATTTCTGGCAGTTTTACCTGTGGTACTGTGGGGAACCATTTTGTGTGTGTAATATCTGCTAATCATTATGCCTTGCATTGCAGAATTGCCCTGCATTGTGGCAGGGCTGCTGCTATTAACAGTTTGTACATCTCATTCTTAATCTTGGGGGATTCCATCCTATCTGGTTGTTCACAGGTAATGTATGTAATTACTAATATGGGTAGCATAAAATAAAAAGGAAATCATCGTGAAGAACCAAGCACATTTTGAAAGTAATTCTTCCAATTAATTGTTTTTTTCATGTTTCTTATACTTCTGAATTAATGGTATATTCAATGTTCTGGGATTCCTTGAAAAATATCTTGAAGTTTAAAGTGTACTTTTAAGACTTTTTCTCAACCTAAAACTGTATTTATGAAGAGTAGAGAAGAAACTAATGTGACTGTCTCACCCCTCAGTCCTGTGTAAGCTCTGCTTTCTTGCTTGAGATTTGCTAAAGTGATTTTTCTGCTATTTTGTTGCTGAGTCTTTTCAGAGGAAACTGCCACTGCTCCATGACCAACTTTATCTTGAAGAACCAGCAGGCATCCAGGGGAGAATGTTTATATGGGGCTCTCTGTTACATGTCCCCATTCTGTCTGGCTGCCTCAGCAGGGAAGTCTGTTTCTAGGATCCAGTGATCTAGTTCATTAAAATCCCTAATTTTTCTCCGTTTCCATCCCATAACACATGGAAATGAGAATAAAGAATAAAAGTTTACCCAACCTGAGAATCCATCCCAATACTTTTCAGAGAAAGCCTGTAATCCGGTTTACCTGTCTTTCCTGAGACCAACATGCACCCCATTGTCTACAGTTGCTTCTCTGCTCTCTTACTTCTTTGATTATGAAAAAACAAATGGTTTATCCGTGTGCCTTTTTGTGTTTAGAAGAAGAGAGAATAAAGAGATAGTATTAACACCATTTATTTTGGAGTATTTTGATGTAATTCAGAGAATCAGTATTAGGAACTTTAGTGTCCTATCTGCTCACTTAGCCCTATAGGCTGACTAATGTGTAATGGTTACATTATATTAAGCCTACATAGCAGTTGTAAACATCTGCCACAGTTAAGAATTGTCTGATCTATTAGATCTTCTTTATAGTGCTAACAAAATATTGCATTATTGTTACAAATATCATAATTGCCAATTGTAACGACTTAAAAGCAAAAGTATTTCTTCTGTAAGTTATTTTATAATGTACCACCATTAGTATCAGACAACATATTATATGCAGATGCAGAGTCAATTATTTAAATACAATTAGTCTCAATAAATCAGTAAAAGAAAAGAAACTGAATTTCTTGACTTCTCCAACTGACACTGATCTACTACCTTTGTCAGGTAGAGTTATTCTTTTTGTCTTCCTTTAATTATTGGGAATAGATTACAGGATCACTGTAACTAAAAGAGAAAAAAAAAAGAAACAAAGAAAAAAATCCCTTTTAAGTTCTTAACTCTCTAGCAAAGGATGTAAGATCCCAAACTGCAGAAAATCAAACATATTACTAATCCTGATTGTATAGCTATTACTTTAGAAAAGGAAATATATGCCATATAATTTTATCAGAAGAAATACTTTACTGACAAGATTGGAGTAATTAGTCAATTATACTTTCTATCAAAATAAGTAAGGAAAAAATATTTATCGTTTAGAAAATTCTATATTGATTTGTAAGTTTGTTGGGAATGTACATGCAAAAAGCATTTGAAAGGAATGAATCATTATTCCTACTAATAACAATTAGAAGAAAGTCTTTAAACAATATAATTATCAGTATGTCAACTACAGAAAGCAATTTCATATTTTGTTGTCGTGAAATTCTAATAGCTTACAGAGTGGAGATTTAAAATTGCACTGTAAACTTTTTTTTCTTAAAGAGCGCTACTGAGGCAATTTAATATATTGTACAATTTTTTGATGGAAAACAATCACTGATAACTCTTCCTGTGTTATGGCTCTTGTAGAGGTAGCGTTTCTTTGCTTTAAAATATTTTTCGCACTATGAACAAAACCAAATGTTTATAAATGCTGAAGCTATTCAGTTACTTTATGCAGCTACAGATGGTCTTGTGAAATTACAAACCCCCCAAAACAGTGCCAGGAATAGGCATCTTCTGAAAAAATTCACATTTTTATTTTTAATACAGTTAGATGATAGTATGTAATTTAGTTTCTTGTGTAACAGCTAAGTGCAAGCATAGAAAACCCACAAACAGAACCTCACAAGGAGGCTTGTTTTTTCTTGAAAGGTATAAAATTATGGGACAGGAACTGATAATTCTTTATATTTTAATCTTCATTTCAGACTCTTGATGTATATTGTAAATAACACCAGGATTAGACCCAAATCATAAATAAATTTACTTCACCTAAGATTAATTTCTACCAATGAAGGGAAACAGATCCCAACATATGTGATGACAATTCAAGAGGAATGAAAAGTTTGGAAAGATTTCAGAGAACAGATCATTATACTCACATAATCGCCACAATACATTTTGATACGAGTCTTCAGGTTCTGTTGAGATAAAATAGTAGCTTCCCTCGACTAAAAGTAACAGTAAACTAAATTGTTATAGTTAAGTTTTGTTCTGTTTTGAAGATTTGAGAGAAACCGTCCAATCAAACTGACACCGAGTACATTAGGCTCCAAAGTAACAATGAAGCAGAACACCTCTTGGTACCTTGTGTCCTTGGGTTTTATAGATTCACTGTATACTTAGTCATTAATCATGTATCAAATAAGTGTGATTATAATGTGAGTAAACAGAGTCATTAGCACAACACCCTCTGTTCTGCTGTGTTGACTTTAAGAATCAGAATTCAGCTAGTCACAGAATGAGATGCTTGCCTACAGAAGGTGCTTGTGTTAATGATTTACTTTTCAGATTGGGTTTGGTCTAGTTCCTTTCTTTTCCTAGTACTGAAGTTGCTCAGTTCATCACTTGTTCTAATAACTATTTGTAGCTGGCCTGCATAGAAAGATGCTTTATAGCCTTTATATGTCATCCAGAGTAATCAGGTAGCCTCAGTGGAATTGTGTAAATGAGGATCTTTTCGTGCAAGTTACAACTTGCAAAATCCTGCAAAGAGTTGATCAAAAATCCTGTAATATTGCTCTATTCGAGGACTTATACAGAATCCAAACTATCCAACTGACAATAAACCCATATTTTTCATAGCTAATAATGTACTTTTCTGCTCAGGATAATTATTATTGTAATAAAACACTGGAAAAATACAAAGTTTTCTCAGGAAAAAAAAAAGGAATATAAAATAGAGGAACCTAAAATAGAGGTGCAGAATCAGTCCATATATCCTCTGCTACAACTTGAACAGAAGGCATAGGCTACTGTTATCATGATTGAGTCCATTATAGAGGGGTAATGTTTTTCCAGTAGCTGTACAGTAATAGTAGCTCAAAATCTGAACTAAATGGCTCCAAATTTTCTTGGTTTTCTTAATGTACCCATCACAGGCTTTGGAGCACTTATTAAAAGCTGCATTTTGTTCTCTCCTTACAATTTAGGAAGACTTTGGAAAGAATAAAAAAAATACTTTATTTTGTAGCTTTAATACCTTAGCAGCTCTTCTAATCATTTAATGCTGTCTCTGGGCTTGTATAAACTAAGCAGTATTGATTTGCATATAATCTTTTGCATGTCAGCCCATGTTATGTGTAAAGGCTACGTGTGCAGTGGGAAGAGTTTCACAGAGAAACATGTGAAACATGGGCTTCACAGTGGCATGTCTTCACTTTCTCTTTTTCATTAGGGCTGTGGAAGGTATTTTACTTTATTGTAATTGTACCAAGTAATTACTTTAATCTCTATATCTCCAGTGTTCTTTGAGGATGGCTGGGGAATGTAGTCCCACTGTACAGGTAAGAAAAATGATCCATAAAGAATCTGGTCTGGCTAGTTAGAGGATGGCACATATGAGTTGCTGAAGGTGGTGCCTAGAGTAGGCTTCAGTCTCCTGATGATACATATTTTAAAGCAGTGATAAGAATATGAGAATATTTTAAGCCTCTCTTTTTTACAGACTCTTAATTTTACATGTATTTTCTTGCTGTGATTAAAATGTAATATGGTTAATCTTGAGTACAACAGAAAACAGATTAAGTTTACAGGATTATGTTAATGTTTTAGTCTGCTTGTGTCAAAATCTTCAGGAGCCATAGTTTGTAAATAAGTAGTCAAAACCTGTTGTCTATGAAATATTCATGCCTGGCATATAATGTGATGAAAGTATTTAATTGATTACTGAACTAGATTCTGTTTTTAATGAAACTTTCAGAGAAAAGCTGTGAGAGAGTTTAGAGAAAATGGGACAAGTGTTTCAACCTGCTTTTCCCTTTGAATGTCCTTTGGCTGTCCTTTCCTGCTATCTCTCCCCCAAGGTGAAAGGCGGGGCTTACCAGCAAGGAAATGAATAACATATTTGTCCATGCAATGCTCAGCAAAATGGATCCAGTTTTTGTGTGCCAGAGTGAGCCGCACCTTCACTTTTTGTTCCAGACTCAGTAGGTCAGAGGTGTAAGTAATTTCTAGGGGGAGAGTTTATCCTGTCTTAGGGGAAAGCCAAAGAAGTTGTGTTCCAAGGGGTTTTGGGAACCTCACTTTTGAAAAAAAAAATGGACTACTTGGAAATACTGAAGAAGAGAGAAGCAATAATTACTTATGTAGAAAGACAGGAAACACTCAGGTTTTTTAGACTAAAGAACAGTGAAGGAGACCTTAAAAGTTGAAGAAAATAAGAGATGTTGCAAAGGGACGGGAAAAAAAATAATTTGTCTTCCAGTTCACAATGAACTGGACAGATTAAAGCCTATTTTTCAGTTTGACATTTATTTAATCTTTGCAATTCTCATACAGTTATGGGGTGAGATTTTCATTACTGTTCTGGGTACTTAATTGCTTTCCTTTTTCTTTTTCCTACTAAAAAATTTCCTGTTTCTATTTCTACTTAATTTTCCCTCACTTTGTTACCTGTTCTTCTTTTTTGATCAGTCTTAATTCTTTTCTGTTGAAGCAAGGAGGGGTTGGTTCCTCTTCTTCAGGTCTCTACAATCAATGGAATTTCTCACCTATGCTAAAGGTTCTTCCTCAAACTTCTCCTGTCCTGCTAATTGATATGCTTAGGGTTAGACTTTGCAACTGACTATTTACATGTTATTCTAATGGAAACCTTGAGTAAAAATAATGAAACATAATCAATGTTTGTTAGAGATCCATCTAAAAATGATTAATTAAAGTGAGACTATTTTTAAACATAAAATGTTATTAAATATGAAATTATTCTATTTGTTTTCCCAGAAAATTAGCTTGCAGTATATCAGTTACATATAAATTAAAAACAAAATTCACATTATGGATATAATAATCTTCAGGTATTGCTCTGGAGTCTCATCAAATAATTGAAATGTTTGTCTGGTATTACTGCAGTTGCAAGTAGTCATGTTTTAAAAACATGGGACTTTTTGCTGCTGAGCATATGGTTTATGTGGTAGAAAGAAAATCTGAATATAATTGGAGCTGGTGGAATTTCTAGCTCTCACCAGAGTACAGAATGCGTGAGCATGCTATAGAGGTCAAGAGGAAGTAGTGGAAAGGTAATCTCGAGCTCTGGTGTAAGAGTAACAGCCTTGTGCAGTTGAAAGATGTGTCTGTGGGAGCTTGTGTAGAATGTGTGGAACATGTGTAGAATCTTACTCACCATGATTAAATGAAGTATTTGATGGCAAATACCTTAATGCAATGAATCACTGTAGGACCTATGACTCAGATTTTAACTTTTGCAACTTCCAAGCCTGTCTTTATATTACAAAAAGAACTTGGACACTTATCTACCTGTCAATTCCCTTTAGGGTTGCAAGAGCCAAGTTCTGCCTTCTTTCTAAGAGCTCTGAGCATGATATGTGTACACAGGAGGCAGTTTGAGATACTGTGAGGGCTGTGGAGCTAGTAATCTGCTTGGGAGGGTGACTGCCAGTTCCCATTTGGGATATAGCCATTGACAGAGGGCTGACCACATAAAGTGATACAGACTATTGGAGAAGAGAATAGGATTTGAACAAGACAGTGGGTAATGAAAGGTAGTAGTGGGTGTAGCTTTATAGAAACAGCAGAAGCGCAATTACTTAGTGAGTGCAAAATTCTGGTTTCACTGTTGTGTCAATATAATTTAGAATTGCAGTTTCTGGTTGTTCATCAGTGAAAGAAACTGAAAAAACTTGGGCATACAGAGTGCTTCTCAGTTCTGAGTGTCACTGAATTGGATACTGTGGAATTATGCTAAGCTTGCACTGATGTTTTTGACTTTCTGGAATTGCTCTAGCTCAGAGTTCTAGACTGTAAGGTACTCCTGAGTTTCAGTGAAGTAGTGGTTGCTTCTGACTCTGCTTTAGCAACAGCTAACACAATAGTTTTCAAAATAACTGCATACTGGTCACCCAAAACTAAACAGTGAAACATGTGGCAAAGCTCTAATTCTCCAAATTACCAACTTCACCACTGCCTTCATTTCTAAGTATCAGTTAATAGATTAAAGTTAGAGGAGATACAGTATACCTTCCTTTAATTTCTCGAAGTGCTTACTGTTTCCCACAAAAAGTTGCAGGGTTTTTCCACAATACAAAGCATAAAGCCCCACAGCACACATTTCATGACACCCTTTCATGCCACCTCAAGCCATGAGGTGGCTGCAAGTCTCCTTAGCTGCAGGGGAGAGCCAACACCATCACTGTCACCATTTATAATTTTGATGCCCTAAAGAGAGATGCTGAAAGCAGAGGTCCAGTGGATCTTCTCTCTTTCCTCTTTCCTTTTTCCTTCTTCCCAACCTGCCGTGCCAATACAGAGACAAAGCCATCAAGCACGTTCAGGTCTTTGAATCTCAGGTGATGTCCTACAGGGAAAATTTAGTTGAAAGGAGTTAGGGATTGCACCAGCAGCTTTGTAGGCAATATTTATTATTCTCTGGAGCATGTGTGCTCTCTAGCACCCTGGTCATGCTGGTCCCCTGATTATCTATAGTGAGTGGGTACCCATTTAAACAAGATGTAGGGGCTGAAGGAGCAAAACGTGCTGGATTTTTGTTCCCTTCAAAGCTGCGGTGTGATATGATTGCTTGTCTCTACCTGGGAACTGGGTATGGCCAGGGATTTTTCACTATAATAAAATTTCCCAATTTTTTGCCTAAAAGAAAGAAAAAAGAAAAGGAGGTGGCCAAGCTTAATTAATAACGTCAGCATGCAACTTCAATGGCAATGTGTAAATGATGGTAGAATGAGAATCTGGTTAGTATTGTCTTCCTACAGATGTTTCATTTTCTCACTGTGCACCTTTCTATGAAGCAGGTTGTCTATGCCAAACAAGTAAAATACATATTTCTTGACTTTGCTATTACCATGGCAAATGGTAATTGGTTTTAAGAATTATTTCACTTATAAACAGAATTGATTTTTATCCTGTTCAGAGAAGATGTTTTGTTTACAGAAGTAAGTTTAAAATGATTAGTCATGGATAGCATAGTCAACCACTCAATACAGATGTAGGAAAATGCCATTGTTATTGTTTTTATGATTTTAAATAAAATACATATTTGTCAAACAAATGCATAGCACTTATATTGCCTCAAAGGCTGAGTATACAATAAAACCATTCTGCTTTGTCTAATTTATTATTCCTTTAATTGGAAGCTGCCTCTTTTTTATTTTTGTGCTAGACGGTTTGTATCTAATCCTATTTCCCTTGTTTATCTCTCAGTTGTATTTCCCAAGATTACAGTAAAACTGAGCAAAAAATTAATTAGTGGAACGAATAGACCTCCAACTGAGCAAATTAAAGGCAAGGTCTTTCCACAACCAGTTATTTACAGGTTGTATCTCACCTTAAACTCAACGATTATGTTTCACATTTTGATTTGTCATATGCTGTCCACAGAAAACTAGGATTATTTTCTTCTTTCCCAAATGAAGGAAATAGTGATTAAGCAATTTAAAGAGAAGTTTAGTAAACAGAGTTGTTCTTTGAGGCATAAGGAGCCCTGGTAAGGATCCATATTAAAAAAAGGCATCGTGTTTGGTTCTTTTGCCCTTAAAATGTATGCAAATGCTTTCTTTTAACTTTTTTTCTTCTCTTACCAATTTCCCTCTAATAATTTCTCTTTGAAAACTCAAAAGGCTACAGTAATTAGTAAGAAAAAAGTAGGCTTTAAATGTATTCACCATAGAAAGGAAACATTTCTATGAACTAAGATAGATTTCTGCTGACATAGAAAAAGTGGCTGTGGTCCAGAACTACATGGACTATTTCTTTATACACTTTTTTTAATGAAGTTTAGGCTGTTCATAGCATGGTTGGGCAGGAGAGTTAGGATTTTTTTGTAGAGAGAATTAATTTATGCCTGAAACAAATGTAAACTTACAGAATAAACAGAATACAGAATATATCTACGATATATTCAGGAAGTTATATGGTGAGGTAGTGGAAATATGGGTGAGTGGAAATGAGTCTTCCCAGTTTTTTCTTATGCTTAAGCAAAATTGCTGTGAATACTACTTAAAGTATTGTCCTGGGTATTTTTCATAGTGTTCAAAAATGCCTTGTTTTATTAATTTCAACAAAATTAACTTTTTCTAGAGAGCCATAGCAGAAGAAAAAGGCATTCCGTTGAGAAAAGACACACAGAAAGGAAAAACTAATAAGAAGGTTCAATAAACTGCATAATTATCCCAGCAGTAAGGTTCCTAAAGCTGCTGCCTAAAATATTATTGCAAAATGAAAAGGAAACAGATACTAAATTTGTTCAATACTAATTTGTGTAGATGGCAGTAGTGTTTCATAGCATTCTTGATACAATGGTGTTCCAGTTTAAATTTAATATGGTTCTCTGAAAATACAGCGATAGAAGGACTAACTTTTTGTTCTCATTAACACAGTATTTTATTATTAGCTTTATTGATTTCATGGCATATAAATCGTAGACATGTAACTTTTCTGATAGTTTAAAAACTAAATCAGATAATTACACATGTATAATTTACTGAAAGCATTTGAGGATATGTTTTTATGAAGAACATTTAAAAATTACTTTATTTATACAAGTGTGCTCACTGTTCTCCCATAGATAACATGTTACTTTTTAAATGAAATGTATACAAATAAAATATAAAATATTGTGAATTTAGGCAATTTTTTAAGCCCAGCTATGTTTGGAAGATGTTGCTGTAACTTTCTACATTAATGCCTGATTTAAATGTTGTTAAGTCTTGGCATGTGTTGTAAATTATGCCAAAATCAGCGTATACAATGAATTAGTGATTATAGACCACTGATTTACAGGGACACTTGTAGACATCTTAATGAATGTATGTCTCTTGTATGCTGTCAGATTACAGTCCTGTTTCCATTATGCAAGCACTTGATCTTACAGATGATGGAACATTTCTCTGCTGCATGTTTGTACTGACAATGGATATCTCTCATTTCCCATGCAAGTTCTCAGAAAGAAGGAAAGTGACTGTGGGTGTGTATGTAGGGCAACTATGATTTAGCTGGAGAGTGTAGCTTGTTTGTGAGCTTTTGTTTCTTGCGAGGGGCTCTTCTGTTGTAATGACTTGCTTAAATCCGTTAGCACGTCTCTCACCATAAAGATTGAGAAATACAATTAGCAAGTTGTTTACAGCAGAGCTGCTACTGCTGTGACTAAAGTGTTATTGATAGAGTGAGTGGAGTTCTGAGAATTGTTTTCCAAAGATTAGTTTAATAAAGGTTTGATATGATGCTATAACTTTGCCTTGATTAGTTCAATGTAAGGCAAGATATTATTTTTTCACCATCTAATTGCTTCACATAAAAATGACATGATATTTTGCCTACATTATTCCAGATAGTTAAGCCTGTTCTTACCACTTTTAATCCTAGCAGTTCTATTAGCCTTGGAGACTGGAAGCTGCTTGATGCTAAGCAGTGTTGAAGTTTCATTTATTTGGATGCCTGGATCTGAAGGAAGGAATGATAATAACTTCCGTACTTAAGCTAGAACAATTTTCTGCTAGGGAGTGAAGTCAAAAGGACATAAGTAAAATGTGATGCATACAGCAGAAGAAAAAGTAAAATTAATGCTGTCTGTTTAATAGCCTACTGCCAGTCGTCTGTGTTTAAATTCTTTGCCAATACAGATAGTCACAACTCATGCATAAACAGGAGCTGATTTTATCTGGCTTGTGCATTTCGTGTGTGTGTTCTCCTTGTTTCCCTAGTAACTGGAGTAAGGTTGGCACTAGCACATGCACTTTCATCTGAAAAAAATAATTATTTATGTTTACTGTGCCTAAGGAGGAAAGCTTAGAGACATAGCCAGTAACATAAGCCTAACTTTTCATAGTTGGCCATGAACAGAAAGAATCATCTTAAACCCCTCCCCAATGCTGAGAACATGGCTCTTTTCTTTGATAGTCTGAAGTTATGATTGCTCTATTTTGGTCATAATTTTCAGTGTTGTGAGAAAGATAAAAAAACCCCAAGGAGACTTTGGGATGCCTGGTTTGTGTTCTTAAGATATGCGACCAATGGGCTGAGGCCCCATGGGAAAGTTAACTGCCCTGTCTGTGAAAGTCCATCTTCCCTTCATAATAGGGTATAACAATACCTTTTATAAAGTTACTTAGATGCTGATCATAAAAAGCATTAAGTAAGAACTGATACACATTTCTTTATCTTGTATGCAATACATTATTCTGTGAGTATTAAAAACTTAAAAAGTGGGAGACAGGAACCACTACATTAGGCTGAAGACAGTATGAGCTAGATTTCCAATATCTCCATGGTGAAGAAGGTAAGAGTCCACTTTCTGTTGTTGTTCGGAGGCAAATGGAGGCTTCACTTATGATTGGTTTAATCTCTGTATGGAAAGATCACCATTAATTTTTGCACACTTTCAAAGGCAAAGTAGCCTCCAGACTGCAGAATTTATGTACACCCAAACACAATTTTCATTGTCCTCTGTATGTAGAATCTTATATTTACGCCTGAGGATGTACACTAATGTACAGAATTTTTATCTTGTAGAAACTTGCACAACTTGGATCATACTTCCTTCTCGTTCTTTCCAAGCCATTACTTTTTTATCAAAACTGCAGTATTTAGGTCCTTCAATGAACATCTTTTCACAAGGAATAACCATTACTACATGATGCTGGGAAAACTACTTTCCAGGTATATTTAATCAGTATTTTATAGTTATTCCTTTACACTTGGTGTCTTTTAAGGGTTTAAAAAAAATTACACAAATCCTTTTGTTTATCTATCAATAAGAAACCTACTCAGTGTCTTTGCATTTTCTTGATGTTGGGCAAAATCTCTACAGATGACTCATGTAAACATTTCAGCCTTGAATATTATAGTTTGTGTTTTTGAGTCAATATCCATATTCTGACATTTTTCTCATCAACTGATTGAAGATTTCACAGAAGAGCCTATAATTTCAATACAGCCTTGTGTTTACACTCATGATAGCTGTTTATCTTTGAACTTCAATTGACCAAAACTTTGATTACAGATGTTTCCGTGTTTCTCTGGCCCTAGCATATATGAGTCATGCGTTAACTTTTCTTGGCAAAGCACAAAATTCAGGCAGGATGCAAAGAAGTGACTTCACATCCTTCAAGAATACTCCTGCTTTTCAGCATACAGTGGGATTAGTAATTCCAGTCGATGATACAAATTATGAGAAGACTGTGAGCCTCTGCAGGTTTGTGCTGGTGGCTAAGACTGGAGGTGAATTTAACAAGTGTGGACACAGGAGTGTTACTGGCTGAATCAATCTGCTGACATACTACTAAGTAGAAGGACAAACATTCAGCTGATATAATTAGATTTTAAAGAAGAAAAACTAAGATGATACTCATCTTGGTTTAGGCTGTTCCTCTAACATAAGAACAAAGAATGAAATTTTGAGATCTGTAGGGACTTTGACTAGTAATTTTACTATTGGAGTGAATGCCTTAGCCACGTTCCCAGGTGCCCTGGCATAATGGGTATGATGATCTACGAGCAGAACCGAACAACAATGATGATTAACAAGGATGATTGTTCATTTAGCTTGGAGGTGTCACAGAGTTAAAGTTGCCCTATGCCCTGGTTCAAAACTGCTCCATAACAAATGGGTCATGGTCAAAGGAAAATCCCTTCTGAAGGGAACAGAAGGCCTATATGCAGATGGGGAAGTCTGCTGGCTGCCTGGAGCCCAGGCAAAAGATGTGAAGAGAGAGCTTCCTGCCCTGGTATGGCCCTCAGATTATTATCCATAATAACAGGAAGAAATCTGAGGGCAATTAAGAGAGATTTTAGGGCCTTGGGACAACTGCTTAAGAGATCAGGACAACAAGTAGTGTCCTCCTCTCTCCTTCTAGGTACAGTGAAGGTTGGAGAAAACAGCAAGAGCCAGCAGATCTATACCTGACTCTAAGCCTGTTTTCACCAGCAGAATTTTGGGGTTTTTGATCATGGGTCAGTTTCTGCAACACCAAGCCTGGAGATGGCAGGTGGACTACCACTATCTCACTATCTTAGGAGTTAGCGGGTCTCATTGGAAGAGCTTTAAAATAGGTTTGAAGGAGGAAAACAAGGCCCAGTAGAGGGGTGCATGGGGGCAGAAAGCCGAAGTTTGAGGGATGGTGTGCTAGCGAGGTCCTTTAGTTTGCTGTTTCAGTGGAGGTAGGGGATGGAGATGCATGAGGCAGCAAAGGCACAAGGAACCAGAGAACCACAGGCCTGTCCTTGGTGCTGGGGAAGGTCATGGAGCAGATCATCTTGAGTGACATCATGCAGCGTATATACAACAAACAGGTGATCAGGCCCAGCCAGCATGTATTTATCAAAGGCAGGTCCTACTTGATCTTCTGTGACAGAGTGCCTCACTTAGTGGATGAGAGAAAGGTTGTGGACGTTGTCTACCTGGACATTAGTAAAACCATTGACACATTTCACGTGGCATTCTCCTGGAGAAGCTGGCTGCTCATGGCTTGGATGGCCACAAATACATGTAGGTGTGGTGCTTAGGGATGTGGTTTAGTGGAGTTGGCAGTTTGACTTGGTTACCTTAAAGGCCTTCTTGAAGGTAAATGGTTCTATGAGTCTATGATTCTGTGATCCCAGGATAGCAGAAGAGGTATTATTGTTTTCAAAGGCATTTGGGAAGAAGATGCTGAGCGATAAATTTGGTATGGACAATTAAAATTCACTTCATACTCACATGGTAACTGATAAAGTCCCATCTGGTAGATGTAGGGCAGCACCTTGGAAAAAATGCATTAAGTTTTGCATTGCTGAACAGCACTTGACATCATTTTGTATAATGATATTTCTGAATATTTTTAGATACTGCCTGATGAATCCTGTTAATTGTTAATTCTGGCAAAAAAAGGATTTGAGGACATCACAGACATTGATAATCCCATAAGTCAAACATTAGAAAAATTATGTTGTTCTTAATTAACAATTTACTGTTGGTCCTTACCAACCAACATAATGGATTTGATCTTCCTATGGCTTGTACTAGGCCTATGGCTTCTTATGGCTCCTCTTTCCTCAGGAAAAAAAAACTGAAGACATTAGGAATTCTGTGAAACAAGATGCTGATTGAAACTCAGGTTTGCTCTGTCTGTCAGAGGATCCGTTAATTTTCCTCTCGAGTGTAAAAACTGCTGACTCTTCTGCTGATTTTTTTTTAGGCTAAGATCTGTTCTCTTGATTTTGGCTTCTGAGTAGGTATTTGGTCTCAGCACATTCACATTTCTAAATGGCTCATCAGAGAGTCACTTCTGTTTCCTTGTAATGAAGGCTACAGACAGGAGGTAGAGATAGCAATCCTGTTTCATGGTACAGCTGAAGCCAGGTCATGAAGGAAAAAGTATCTGAGAAATCTTTTCTCTTTCAGTAGTGATTCATAGGTCTTTCAAGAAATTAAGCTGGATGGGTATCTTTATTGTATTGGAATTTTGGAATTAAAAAAATACGTTTAAACAAACAGCACTGAAGGTGATTTATAGCCAGAGGTATAATTTGCACCGGCTTGCCTGGGGCCACTGAAGTGGCTTTTGTCTGCCTGGCACAGTTCTTATCTTTCCTTGGTGGGAGAAATAGCTGTGTTTGATAATGCTTCTGCTTGTTAGTGGAGTAAGTGCCCTGAACAGTAATGTAGCACTGGCTGGTGCTGCTGTGAGCTTCTCTTGCTCTCCTCTGTTTCCATGTTATGAGAGCATTTTTTCCCTTTTGGGTTGGTACATTTGGGTGTCTTTAGCTGGTGCATATACAGCTCAAAAGTGTAAAGCAGCCTGAGTTAAGGAGAGGCAGCTGTGTTTAGTCAAAGGTGGGCCTTGAATTTTTTAGGCAGCTGACCACCAGGATTATAGGTGGTGGGGAGCTGACAGCAAGGATTGCTGGGGGAAGGGCTTCAGCCAGACCCTTGTATCCCCTGAACCTATCTGGATGTGGGGTGCTGCGACAGCAATTCTTATGTTATTTGAGAAGTACTGTATAGTCTATTATTTAGATCACTGAGAATAAATGATATTGTTAGACCAGGTTTAACCCTGAAAGAATGGTTTTATTTTATCCTGTTCACGTAAAGATGCAAACATTTCTGTGATGAAAATGTTTATGAAAGGAGAGCACACAATCACATTTCAGAATTTATTTTGCAAGCATATTTGTTTGCTTTCGTTTATTTTTAATTGTTCTTTATTTGCTGTAGTGTTTTCATCTTCAGGAGGATGACAATCTAAATGCACTTTTGTATCCCAAGGCTGGCATTGCCTGTGAAATTCTCCCCACCCTCCCTGCTTCTGTTGCCAAAGTACTTTCTGCTGATCCTCCACTCACTTTACCCGGAAGTGTGTGCAAAGAAAAACTAGCTTAGCAAATCTTGCTATTTCTTGGTCATCTGTAAAACATGAGCTTCCTTTCCAGTCCTGTAAAGGATTTTCATTTTTGTTCCCCCAGCAAAAATCGCAGGATAATAGAAATCTTCTGTTCTGCTGTTAGTTCTGCCCCTCACAATGAAATCTTCTCAATTAACTCTTCTGTTGTGTCTCAATTAGTACACATTTTTCAGCTTGCTGGCTGCTGCTGTTACAACTCTCTGAAGATACAATAGTAAAACTTCATAATCACCTTACCTGACTCGCTCATTCTTCTTTGAAAAGACAAATATAGCACCACAGATAATTAAAGGAGGAAAGATGATGTTGACACCCATGTCCGATTAGCTTCACTGGGATCTTTTCTGAGGACCCTGGTGTGGTAACATATTCCCATTACTGGAAATTTAGGAATGGTCTGTGTGCCTTATGCAGATCACTTGGAGCCAGGATCTTTCTACTCTCAGGGGACAGATCGAGAACTCTGGAACTATATTTATGGAGATGAAGCCAGTTCCGGTTAAAGCAAGTTGCTCAGCCTTTTCCAGCCAAGGACAGCCACCATTCCCAGCACCCCAGTTAGCAGTTGACGGTGTAGAAGACTCGTGCTTTCTGGCCTGTTGCACTGTGAACTTTCCTGCAGACCTCCCCTATCACCCCAAAATTTTTCAGCTGCTACAGATTTTCCCAGAAATGCAGTGCAAACCCAGCCCCTATCAGCATTATTTCATGAGTGTAGAAAGAACACGGCACTTTAGCATGGCACAATAGTAAAATTAAATTTCTTTCACAAAAGACTGTCCTTCTCTTCTTCCTTACTCACTGATGATGTAGTTAACATCAGGGTCTGTGCTGCTGACAAACGCACTATGAGAGCTCCTCACATGACCTAATGCACAGCAACTGACTTAGAAATACAGTTCTGAAATTACACCTATGTATTTCTGATGAATAATATTACCACTGAGCCTAGGTCCTTTAGTTGATTATTCTACGCAGAAGCATCTTGAAACAGCTAAATAGAATGTAGAATAGCAGAAGAATTGAGAGACTGAATTTTCTTTTAAATTTCATAATTATTTATATTTGGCTTCTTCTACAATGTTTCTTATAGTTTGAGGGGAAAAGGCCTGGAGACATTATGACTTGATCTTCATTAAGAGACTCTTGGTTGTGCACGTACTGACACACTGATCATTTAAAAGCAACACTTAAGTGTGCTACAATTCAGGGGAATTTGGTATGTTGTCAGACCTTAGGAAAATATAATACTTAAATATGCCTAAAAATTTTTCATGAAACAGAGCTTTCTTGGTAAAAGAATTTCCTTTTAGGTTTTACAGGGTACAGTAGTTAGGAGAGTAACATGTTTAACATAGTCATTCTACAGTTTTACTTTCTTCTTTTTTTTTTTTAAGAATTATTTACAACTCATGCCAGCCTAGTTCTGATGAATTAGCTTAAATTTGATTACCTGCAGGAGGGATACAACTTTACTGGCTTTGGAACAGAACTCTGGAAAAATAGACACCTGAATAGCATGCACTTGCAGAGTAGCAGCTTCCAAAACAGTGCAGCTATGCAGCTGTGTAGAAACACATGCTGTATTGTGTGCAGTTCAGCAGATTGCTAAAAATGCAGAGTTTGGACCTGCTGTTAATGCTGTTAATCTCTGTTAATAATGCTGTAAAAATCTGCCTAAATTTTTAAAGTGATATGCACTGTATATGAAGTTAAACTGGTTTTATAATAATATGCACTTTGTGATGATCTGGGCAGTGCTTTAAAAGAAAGTAATCCAAGATGATCCACCAGCCTGTTTATTAGATAATTACACACATTTTGCTAGTTAATGTGCAGTAGTTCATTGGGGTTTTTCTGGCAATGCTTGTGGATTTAAAAAGGTAAATGGAAGCTGCTGAATCCTTAAAGGTTGAAATATAACATATGACAAGTATTGTCTCTGTCCTCCCACACCTGTGTAATTATGAACACTAAGTATTGGAAAGGAGGATAAAGCTACTTCACTATTCTGTTAACATCCCACTTCTTTTTAGTATAGGAAAAGAGAAAAGTGTAGGCAACTGAAACAAATCTTTTGTTATTTATCTTAAGGGGAAATGATACTGGGGGCTTGTAATTATGCTCCCATGATTGAGTCCTTGGCTACAGCTATAGCTGTACTTCCACTATTTCCAATACTGAAAAGAAGGGAAGGTAAAGAAAAGAAGAAAATTGCTCTTAGGGGACTGGCAGATAGGCTTGTGGGATTTCTTCCCTTTCCAAATTTGGGGTATTTCCAACCACTATTTCTTTCGTTGTGCAAGTAGAGTTAGAAGGGAAGGAAGTAAAAAATCCAGCAGAGCAAATGATATTTTCCCTGGGTACAGTAGGGCTTCCATGAGATTTTTGGGGGAAAACTCCAGAATCAGATCATCAACCAACTTGCAAGCAGACCCAAACCCACTGTGCTGACTGTCTGTGTGTTTTTCTTATGCTTCTGCAGTGTCTGAGTAGGATGAGGAGTAATATTCAAGGATCCAAAATACTTTCTTGTATTCATAAGCATTTCAAATGGTGTGTGTAGATGAAGAAATAGGAATAAATTACAGCATCAACTGCATAAGTATCCTTTCTATGTAGAGATATGTCACTTGAAACCTTGCCTGACAGGCTAAGCCAGAATTCTGGTATTAATGTCCTAAAATTTTGAAGTGAGAGCAGCTCACATGGGTCTAATTAAAAATTTAAAATCTTGTGGGTTTTTTTTTTTCACTACTCTCGTTTATGGTTCCCAAACAAGTAATTCTGAAAATCTTAATCTTAACAATGTTATCATGAAGCAGAACCCTGATATGAGATTAATTTTATACTATACCAGTGAATTTTGTTTCCGAAATTTTGGAACTGAATATAGCTCCCAAATCTCTTTTTCATGCCTAATTAGGTATCCTGATTTTCAAAGTTCCTTCATTTCTAACATCTCCCTTCCAATCTTGGCAGGAGCATCTATAAAATAATCACAGAATCACAGAATCACAGAATCACCAGGTTGGAAGAGACCTACAAGATCATTGAGTCCAACCCATGCCCCAACATCTCAACTAAACTAAACCATGTCACCGAGTGCCACATCCAATCTCTTTTTAAACACGTCTAGGGATGGTGATTCTACCACATGCCCAGGCAGACCATTCCAGTATTTAATCACTCTTTCTGTAAAAAACTTTTTCCTGATATCCAACCTCTATTTTCCTTGGCACAGTTTAAGACTGTGTCCTCTTGTTCTGTCAGTTGTTGCCTGGAAAAAGAGACCAGCCCCTACCTGACTACAACCACCTTTCAGGAAATTGTAGAGAGTGATAAGGTTGCCTCTGAGTCTCCTTTTCTCCAGGCTAAACAACCTCAGCTCCCTCAGCCGTTCCTCATAGGGCTTGTGTTCCAGGTCCTTCACCAGCCTTGTTGCCCTCCTCTGGACACGCTCAAGTGTCTCAACATCCTTCCTGAACTGAGGGGCCCAGAACTGGACACAGTACTCGAGGTGCGGCCTCACCAGTGCCGAGTATAGGGGAAGAATGACTTCCCTGGTCCTGCTGGCCACACCATTCCTGATACAGGCCAGGATGCCATTGGCCTTTTTGGCCACCAAGGAACACTGCTGGCTCATGTTGAGTCGGCTGTCGACCAGTACCCCTAGGTCTCTTTCTGCCTGGGCACTGTCCAGCCACTCTGTCCCCAGCTTATAGCGTTGCAGGGGGTTATTGTGGCCAAAATGCAGGACTCGGCACTTGGACTTATTGAACCTCATCTTATTGGACTCTGCCCATCTATCCAACCGTTCCAGGTCCCCTTGCAGAGCCCTCCTACCTTCCAACAGATCGACACATGCTCCCAGCTTAGTGTCGTCTGCAAATTTACTAATGAAGGACTCAATGCCCTCATCCATGTCATCAATAAAAATATTAAACAGAACTGGTCCCAGCACAGACCCCTGAGGAACACCACTAGTGACTGGCTGCCAGCTGGATGCAGCACCATTCACCACCACTCTCTGGGCCCGGCCATCCAACCAGTTCTTGACCCAGTGAAGAGTGCTTCTGTCCAAGCCACGGACTGCCAGCTTTTCCAGGAGGATGCTGTGGGAGACAGTGTCAAAGGCCTTGCTGAAGTCCAAATAGACAACATCCACAGCCTTTCCCGCATCCACCATGCGGGTCACCTGGTCATAAAAGGAGACCAGGTTGGTCAAACATGACCTACCCCTCCTAAACCCATGCTGGCTGGGTCTGATCCCCTGGCCATCCTGTAGGTGCTGCGTAATAACACTCAATATAAACCGTTCCATAACCTTACCTGGTACTGAAGTCAGGCTAACTGGTCTGTAATTACCAGGATCCTCCTTTTTACCCTTTTTATAAATGGACGTCACATTGGCCAGCTTCCAGTCATCTGGAACCTCTCCAGTGAGCCAAGATTGTTGATAAATGACGGAGAGTGGCTTTGCAAGCTCATCTGCCAGCTCCCTCATCACCCCATGATGGATACCATCTGGTCCCATACATTTATGAATATCCAAGCGGCTCAGCAGTTCCCTAACTGCCTCCTCCTGGATAACAGGGGGACCATTCTGCTTCCTGACACTATCTGCCAACCCAGGAGGACAGTTGTCCGTGTAGATGAACCACTCTTCTTTTTAAAAACCTGGTCTCCACTAATTAATTACTTGGTCGAAAAAACCCAACCCAAACTAAAACGCAACTATAAAAAAAATCTGAAAGCTGCAAATAACTACAGTTTTGAGTCTGCAGCTAGCAGGTTTTGAAGCTCAAAATACAGAAGCATGTAGCAAATAGTAATTTTGAAAGCAAAAGTTTTTGTTTCCTATTGTAAGTACAAAGTTTAAGCTGAACTTTTATAAGATAGAAATATCTTACAAGTATGATGAGATGCCATTGAGCTGTGAACCTAATCCTAAGTATCTAAAATGTTACGTGGAGCTGCTATAGACATAGTAGGTAGGATTCTAATTAATCTCTCTTCTGCACAGCAATGAAGAGGTGACATAATCTTCTGATGCCTCTAGCTAATCAGGAGTTTTAAGAAAGAGAAGTCAATAAACCCAAACCAAGTGGGTGCAGGGGTTTACTTTAGCTATTCACAATCAGCATGTAACCTATACTGAGTAATGAGGTATAAACCCCGATGGGCAAGTAGATACACTGGCTGCCCTTGCAGGGTTTTAATTTGGAGATTGTCAGTCTGTGGAATTTTCTGCATCTGGAGTAGAAAAACTATAAAATAATGGAGGCTTTCAAACTGGCAGAAAGTTTTGCAAGAGAACATAATCAAGAGACTTGAGATTCTCTATCACAAGTTTGTTACATCAACAGCTACTCTTTTTATCTGGGCTTAAACAAAAGAGAAAGCTGGAAGCCATTTGTTTTGAGTAAGCACTTACAAAACCATATATATCACTTCTTTAGGGATTAATCTATATATTCAGTTTCATAGAATTCTTTAAGTTTTGGTTTACATATGCAACATGTACATCTATAATACCTGAATAAATAGTTTGCAAACTCACCTTTATTTCCATCACAACTACTTTGGGAGTCAAATTTACAGAATTAGTAATTCTGACAATGCCATGCAAAATGACAGAGAAAATAATTATTTAAAAAAGATGAGTGGCTTTAAAAATTTTTATAAGCAACCGGTTTTTTTTGACCATGACTGTAAAAGCATGTCAGACCAATTGTGCATCTAAGACAGTTTCCTGACTCTGAGAATGGCACATTGTAGTCCTGCACTTTGCAGTTCTTTCGTGTGTGCAATGTTTTAGGTTCTGAGAATAGTTTCCCATGCTCTGTTCTGTAAACACAGCAATTGTTATTGTAACCGGTCTAATGTTTTGACTTCTTGTAGTCTGTATGATAGACAATTCTGCTAACCAGTGAACAGTAGGAGGTGGTATTCTCTCCCTCCAATCCTGGTGGTTTTCCAAAAACATATAAATAAAGACCAAGGGCAGAGGTCAGCCCCCTTTTTTTCGGCCCTTCCTTTCCTCCATTGCTCCTTGGCCTCTGCCCTGGCTGGTGGACCCTGAAACTGCGACTCGCGTGCTTATTTGCATCTGAAAACAACAGCACATAGTAAGTGCTTGGAAAAAAATGCAAAAGTAGTCCAGGAATATGGCAGGTTTTTTTCTTGTCAAATTCTTTATGGATTTTTTCCATATATTTTTTCTGCTGTTTTTTTTAAATGCAACCATTATGTCTCACTTAGGGAGAAGGTGGGCTGAGGAACAGAGGGAGGCTGGAATGGAGGTCTGGGAAGAGACTTGTAAGGGTTCTGAGGGTCTGCTGGAAGAACATGAGGGAATCTGTGAAGCTCAGAAGTGATGCAAAAACTGGCCAGTGGGTCATGGTGGATGGTCAGAGATTGCTGGTGAAGTGGGATTCTTGGTAAGGAAGGTGAGCTGGCAGTGCTCAGAGGATCTTCAAAGACTGAGGGATGGTTTCCTTGTCTTGCTCTTGGGCTGGCGTGTTCCTCTCCAGTCCCCTTCATAAAAAGCCACTGTACCTCCACTTGCAGTGATTTTCTCCATCACTGTAGGAGGATGCTTGTGTCTCCCAG
Organism: Ptilonorhynchus violaceus; assembly: GCA_013397565.1. Classification (NCBI taxonomy): domain Eukaryota; kingdom Metazoa; phylum Chordata; class Aves; order Passeriformes; family Ptilonorhynchidae; genus Ptilonorhynchus; species Ptilonorhynchus violaceus. Next base: position 715,575 of record VZRJ01007335.1, read on the forward strand.
CAGCAGCCCTTGTGTCTCCTGGGTGCCTGCTCAGGGAGGGAGCAGCCTTCCAGATGGAAGCTTTCCGTAAGGATTCTATAAGGAACGCAGGCAGATGTTTTCCTGATGCTGCCAGGAGGGCCTGGGGTATCAGCTCTTCCCAAAATAGTATCTAGCTCTGAATACAACTTTCTAACACTGATCCAGAGACTGCTCAAGGACAGAGGAACTTTCTAACACTGATCCAGAGACTGCTGAAGGACAGAGGCCAGTTGGGCCGTACATGGCACTCAACAGCCAATCCCTATTTCCTTGGTACAGGTGAACAGGTCATCTGTGTTTGGCTTACTTTAGCTCAGTGTGGCATACACCTTCTCCGGGAACATAGATCTTTATAGCTTAATCTGATCTGAATTAGTGAGCAGTAGTAGCAGAGTAAAAGTGATTACCTTGACAAGTCTTTATTTGCAACAGGCTGAAAAAAAATAATAATTCTAAACTGCTGCAAATTTTGGTCATAAGCGTATTGTCCAGAATAAGGCGGGAGTAAAAAGTGATTAAAATATTTTGCTGTATATATACTTAGGTTTTTATATATTTTTCTGTAGCTCTGCATTAGTCAGTGCATAATATCAGCTTAATAAGACACTCAGTAGACACTGATAGATTTTAAACAAAGTATATGATCTTCATGAGATCTAAATAGCTGAGTAAGAAGTGAAAATTTTGGCGTACATTAGCAGAAGGGGTTAAGTACAAAAGGGTCTCCATCTGTTGCTGCATTTATTTATCTGAGACAAAAGTGGAAATGAGGATAAAAGAGTCCTATCTGCCATGTTCCATGGCAGGCACAGTCTGTGATGCTCACAAAAGATAGCAAGAACAGATTTTTGCAATATAGATGACATGTGACCAGTGCCCAGTTCCTGTAACACTGCATTGGAAGGCTGTGAAAGCTGAGTATCACTAACAAAATTCAAGTATTGATCAGAAGAAAATGACAAATCTTTCAGCCTAATCTTTGCTTACATTGCAGTGGTAGACAGTGGATTTACTTATGTAAATATAGCAGTTTATTGGTACTGTAGCAACATGTAGGAGCTGTAGCAGAGACCATGCAAAACCAAGGAAGTTTACCCACACAGCATTTCCTAAACACTTGGGAAATACTGCATGTGGGTGAAAATCAGTTCTCGTTGTCCTCTTAGTTTCCCTGTATAGACTGAAGTGACCAACCTGAGGCATCATTAAATCCTGTTCACCTAATTATTTGGCATTATCTAGCTTGCATGTTTCACTGGTTGCTTAATGGTCTATAAAATGATGACATTGACATTTTCTGTGGATGTTACATGATGTATCTTTTACTTCTGCAACACCAGTTTATTATCAATGTTTATGGCTTCTGAATTGCTGGAGTTCTACTCTGTTACTTTCTGTAAGAGCTGCATAGGTATAAAATACAATCCGTAACTAGGGAAGTGTTATTTTGCTTAGGCTTACAAATGTTGTGCTCTGCTCTTGCTTTCTTGTTGTCAAATATTTGTACTGTGTTTGAACTGATTCTGGTTCATTAAGCCTCACTAGCCCATATGCTGCTGCAGTGTCCACTCATGTATGGATTCCCCAGGAGTGGAGAGGGAAGATGGTGTTAGTGGTGCAACTGGTTTTGTAGAAGTGGAGGATTTGCCTTTGCAGGAGTCCTCTATGGGCCAGCTATGGTCAGCTGACTGCGCTGTATGAGAAAACAAACTAAACTAAAGAAAGCTGGCAAGTAATGCTCTTGGTTCTGGGTTAGAAATGTTATAGATTAGATTATAACTGCTTGATAGCAATAGTAATGACTAGCTAATGTGGCTGGAGAGTGAGAAGGGGAAAGGAAACAACAAATTTTACAAGGACTCATATATATAATTTGTAATATTGAAGAGCAATATGCTTTCCTTTGCGTATGTGTGGTGAGAGTGGAGGGACAAACAAAATCCATCATAAAGGTGGCTCCCAAATACTTTTTTTCTTCAGAAAGTCTAGAAAGAAGTATTTCCAATATCTGTAGAATTTTGTGACAGAGTGTGTTTGAAATGCATCATCCACCCAGGATAACTAAAAATATTATGCAAGTATATTTTGTTTTCAGTGTTTTGACTTTGCAGGCATCTTTTATGACCTGACCCTGTGCCAGAAGTGAGAGCTTATAGCATTAAACATCTGACCTAAATCCCACTGGAGTTAAACTCCCTATTCTTCTGTCTTGTCCTCAGTAACCAGAGAAGACCTTGTGAGCAAGTCCTTGTATCCCTTTAACTGATCCAGACCTATTATATACTTCTCAAAATTTTCTCTAATTTTCACCGAATTTTTTTTCCTGATATTGACTTTCATTTGCTCTGTTTGTTCAAAACCTAATTTAGTCTGTTTAAGCAATAACACTTGAGGCTGTGGGCAATTTCAGGGGATTAATGACTGATTGAGAGGGTTGATGGCCTGAGGCAATGACTCAGGGCCATTAACTTCGTCTATGGAAAATGTATCAGGAAATGTTTTAGACTGAAGTTGTTGCTTGGCAGTCTGCAGCTGTGCCTGACTTGAGGGAGGGTCACTCTATGGCAAAAACAATTGGCTATAAAGTCTGAATGGGTTTATTAAAAGATACTATTACAATTTTGTTTTATGGCAGCTCAACTAAAATGGAAATAAGGCAGAAAAATGGAAAGTTCTGCAGTGTGCTGTGCAAAAACAAGGTAATGGACACTTCCTCTCAAGAAGCTTTTATTATCTTTTTGAAAAAATAAGAACATATTGTAGAGCTTCATAAAGCAGGTGATTCCAGTTTCTCCTGTGATTTAAAATATTCTCCAAAATGGATCTTTAAATCAGAATTGTCTTACAGAAGTATTTGATACCCATGACCTTTTCAAATTAGCTTTCCAAGTTCTGAAATATTAGCAGAGAGATATTCAAATGGATGAGAATTAGACACATTGATTACGTGTGTATGTAGATCTCCTAATCAATGTAAGTATGTGTCATAGGCACCGAATTTATTCCTGTAAAACTGCTTGAAGTAAGGTTGTGTCCTTACTCCACTTTACAGATGGTAGTCAGGATTGTTTGAATGACCTGCCAGAGGTGAAAAAAGTTACCCGCAGAGCATGCAAAATACTCGTCCTTGCAGCTTTCCAAATCTTGGCTGGATAAGACCCTCAGCAACTTGCTCTAACTTCAGAAGTGGCTCTTCTTTGAACAGAGGTTTGGGTAAGATGATTTCCAAAGGTATCTTCCAACCTGCATTGCTCCATGATTCTTTGCTTCTATGTATATGTGACAAAGCCAGGAGTGGAAATTTAATCCTGTTGGTCCAACAGGACCTTGAACAAAACACTATATAAAAATAATAATCTTCTTTAAATCTCTGGCTTCCAGTGGGATATGGGCTTCTAAAGTTTTTAGCACATTTTGAAATCCTTCCCTTAGGTGTTTTGCTTCTTTTTTAAGCTAAGGAGATGCATGCAAAACTAAAGTTGGTGGTTATAGCGATGTTTTTGCTTTTGCTGGTTTTCATAGTTAGTGTTGGCATCTTCCTTTATTTTCAAAATTTGTCTTCACTGCAGATTCTCTTTCGGGACAAATTACTGTATTTGATAGTTGGTCATGGCAAAAATGTTAAACAGCTTTTTTCAAATCAAATGTTCAAAAGTGCATTTGGAAATATTTCTGTGTGCAAGCACTGAGTTTGCGGTGTACCACACCTCCTCACAAGAGTGACATTTCAGGTGTGCTGCCACAAGCCAGCCTCTTCATGTAGAACATGAGACGTTGGCACTCCAGTTCCACAGAGCTGCTTTTCTATTCTTATGCTTCATATTCTCATTTCTCTCACGTATTATCTTTAATATACTAGGTTTTCTGTCTGTGAAGCTTGTTACTTTTGACCTGGGATAAGTGTTACAGCTGAGAAACATTTTCAAAAAGTGGGCACAAGGATTTAATTAAAACTCAGATTGAGCCTGTGTACATTTTAATTTGATTTTCATTTTTTGGTCTTCTCTTTTTGACTTGATTTGAAAAGGGACACAAACATTAGGAACAGGTATCTTGTATGAAAGAGCCATAAATATCTGTACCAAGGAATTTCATGCCTAGGTTTTTCATGCCTTTTTTTTAACTAGTACTGCATCCACAAAACTTGGGTGAATACAGATCATCAACCTGTTTGCTGCTTGTCCAAATCAAAGCCTCAGCTGACAGATTTTGCCAGGTGTTCAAGAATCATAAAAGAGTTATTGTGCATCTTTCCTCCTTTGTTAACACACACTTAAAAACATGGAGAAATGTATTACATCAGTATTTTGAGTTTTCTACTCTTTGAGTTTGCAGCTTTTCTGAAATTTCATCCTTTCCGACTTGAAATGCAGCATCGGCATTTTTAGTGTCACTTTTCTTTACATTATTGAATAAGAAAAGACAATATATTGAACATCAAGCTATGGAAATATTTCTCTCCTGACAGCACGAAGAATTCATTCATTGAAAGAATTATGGATACTTTTACCTATATTATTTTGAGTGTCTTATAAATCCTTAATGATATATGTGAAGAGCAAACAACATAAGACTGGTCCACATACCATCTGGGTATTTTTTAGAACTAAATCACTGCAGTAAGTTTAAAAAGTGGATACAAAAATCTCTGAGAAGTGATCCAAAGTTAGTGGATTAATCCTTTTTTTGACCCAAAAATGTTTTGATGTGCCTGTTTAAATAGGGAAGCTCTTACTAGTTTCTTAGTGTATCTTCAGTATTTAGCAGGTCAGCCTAGTCCTGAGTGTTAATGCAGTGTTGGATGAGGGAGATTCAATGATTGTTGTCTCTTTTATTCCTTTGTTGGTTTCAGCTGTAGTAGTGTCTGTCACATCAAGCTGCAAGATATATTTCTATATGGGTTCTACTGAAAGGCAGACAAGTTACATATATTTGTAGGTAAGAACACTGTTTTGTGTCTTCTCTCAAAACATCACCTGCATGTATTTTAGTGTCAGTGTGGAACACAAAGAAAGTTGATAACATTTAACTAAATTTTACCATAATCAACAAATGGAGATTTGTCAGTACTGCTACCGTTGTGTCTGATACACCTGATGATTCTGCATTCCATTCTCACATTTTCTTCTAAATCTTCTGGAGTTGTACTTTGTTTCTTATCAACTTGGTAATTGCAGGTTTAATTCTGCAGGTTCTTCTGTGAGCACACCATGTCTGCAAGCCTTGGCCCTGCTGGGGTGTGGAATGGTATCTGTGTTTGGCAGAGATCAAGTCTGGGTTCATTGTGCAGCTGTTGAATGAAGGTATATCTATTTCTCTCGAGGGACAGTGTTTTCTGGTTTCTCTATTTCTCTGACTACTCTCATGAGAATCTCAGGCTATGTTGGGCTGCACAACAGCACATAATGAGTTTTGACTGTATTGCTTGAAGAGTTTCTTTTTCTGGTTTCAGTTATGCCAGGTGATGGCAGTAAAGGACCTTTGCTCTTTCAGAATATGCTATGAAGTACAGAAAGCATTCAGACTCCTAGCCCACCTCCAAGGGAAAGAACTCACTTATTTCATTCCTGTTCCTGCTTTGCAGCTCGTTATGACATCCATCATGAGATGAAAAAAACGGCATGGCTTGGATTGTAGGCTGTTTGGGTTGTTTTCTCCTTCTTCATAAATAATAAATGCAGTATCTGTTTTTCACTTTCTCTGTATTGGCCTTCTCATACTGTATATTCTAGTATAAGCTTTCAATGTATTCCATACAGTGTAAGCTGTAGTGTTTGGTTTTGGTCTGAAGATATTTAAAACTGCCCCTAGAAGTTTAGCATAGATTGCGTGTTAAGGGACAGAGAGTGTCCCAATCAAGCTGTTTATCTGGGATTTGTCACTCAGGCAGATGGTAACATAGTGATGTCATGTCAAAAACGTTTTCAAAATGAAAAGCCTTGCAGTGAGCCTGGAGTGTACCTGCTGGAAATGGAACAAGTCAGCCATTCACAATTAATGTTTTATTGATGGTCTAAAGGAAAGAAGGTGGAAAAAGAAGGCCAGACCCGAAAATACAAATTAATTCAGCTTGGCCTTGGAACTTCCTTTCTTAAGCTTATATTTAATGAGTATAGGGCAGGATAGAGAAGTGATTAGCTTACCGCTTCTCAAACAAGCCACAGCAATGCCTATTAATAGAGAATGTGTTTCACCTGTGGTTTTGATAAGTGCTGTCATGCCATGGACGGGGGAGTGAGCTAAATGTTTTTCTTGTGGCAAAAACTCATCGCAAACTGGGTGTAGCTTAAGACCGTCAGTGCTGTAATGAGAACAGTCTCATGTTTTAATTCAGACAGAGAATGAAGCTTTGTAGCAAGTGTCCTGGTTGTGTCCTCTTACTGAGCTTTGTATTGCATTGCAGGGCAGTTTCCCAGAATGTGAACTGGATTGATTTTGGACAAAGCTTGACGCTGACTGGGGTGTCCTTGGGCAGACGAAACTCAGCGTCCTTCCTGCCGACGTCCCTGCTATGTTAATGCCGCAGCAGGGCTGCTTCTGATGGGCTCGTGCACTGGCTCCCCGTGGGAGGCATGCACCCCAACCTGCTAGATGTCTTCAGCAAGCATCGCCCAGAGACAAAGAACAGAGAGGGATCTTCCGTGTGGGTTCCAAAGGCTTTTATTCCTCAAGAGGGTCCAGGGACGAAAGACAGGGAAAGTGGAAGGGTCCAGGGTTCTTCTACTCCAGGGAAAAGGGGTGGAGAGAAAGGGAACAACCAATAGGGTAAAAACAGAGGGGTGGAGTCATACACACGATAACCAATGGGGGTAACAAGGAGGCAGGAGCCAGAACTGGGAGCCAACGGGGCTTCGAACTAAACAGAACATTCCAGAAAACGGGGATGCGGCTTCAGACTTCAGTCCCGCCCTTGGATCTGCCCGCGGATCCACTTTCATCCTCCCATTGGAGGGCTAGGGTTTGATGGGTGTTGGACTGCCACAGCCCATGGGTGGGCTGGGCCACCACAACAAAATCTTAACTGGAAAATGTGTTGTAGGAATTCATCTAATGCACTCTGGTCACAACAGAGTTGGGCTACTTTCGTTCATGTTTTTCTTCTGCAAAGATGCTTCACAAAGTTGGCGTGTGTCCACCAGACACTTGTCCAGTCCATTAACATCTCTCCTTTTTCATTTTCAACTGATGTTATTATCTATGCTTCTAGTAGAAGGTTGTATGGGAAGCTGCTATCTTCCTGTGCTTGTGTTTGATTGTGTTAGATCTCATTCAACTTGTACTATTTCAGTTTTTCAGGCTGCCTTTTTTTTAGTTTTCCCCAGCATATTCCTGCTTTCCTTTGTATCCTTGTCAACTTTGTGCCACTAGTCAACTTCTTTAGTACATATCTACTCCTCAAGCCAAGGCCATGAGTGGTAATATTAAACAAGACTGTTCCCTAAACCAATCTACTAGGAACTTCAGTAGCAACATTTTTCTAGACTGAAAATTTGCGTTTTGGCCTGGCTGGTTGATGTGACTGATGTACCCACCTTGACCTTGTGCAATGAATAGGGTTAATATGTATGGCACAGAACTTCAAAAGAAATACTGAAAAAAATTGAAATCTGTTCTTTATCAAGAGATTAATTACTGATACACACTGTCATGGAGCAGCAGGGGCTGTCTGCTCCCTTGGGGGTGGGAAGCTGAGTGTGACAGCATGGCCAGCTGGGGATGTGGCCCTTGCCACCTTGATGAAGCAAGCAGGGCAGACCTAGAGTTCACAGACAAGCTTAAGCAACAGTTGGGACTTCCTGCTGGGTTTGTGGTGATAAGGCAGACATGAGATCAGGCTGGGAAGCCAGTCCACAGGTCAGGGTCAGGATGAATGGGTTGTAGGGTGAAGATGGGAGCTAGTACTTCTCTATGACTGCCACCCAGGGCTGAGATGAAGTGCACTCTGGGGCCTGTAGTGTGGGAGCTGACCCCAGAAAAAAATTGGCCAGGGCCATTAAGACCTCTAAGTGTCAGGTCTCTGGTGTACATTCAGTTGCTGAGGTTGGACTTAGTGATCCTGAAGATATTTTCCAGTCTTAATGATTCTGTGATTCCATGATTCTAATTGAAGGTGTGAAAAGAAACATATTTGCATAATGTGAGGTTGTCTGTCTGTGGAAAGGTTTTCTGGATCAAATACCTGGAGATGAGGAGAGTGCCTCGGGCTATAACTTTATATGGAACAAAATAATTCTTCCTGGTGCAGTCTTTTAATCCTTATGTGTTTCCAGAATGTAGAAAAGAAGAAATAAGGAATTACAAACTGATTTCTTGTTCTGTGTATATTAAAGGTTAGAGGGGTTTGTTTACATCTGTTTTTCAATTTGCAATGTAAGATTTCCTTGGTAGCTATATGCCCAGGCTATGTGTATGTACACTTACACAAATAAGTTAAGTTTGCCCAGAAATGTTTCTGAGCATTGAAACCAACTAATTGACATGGAGTAGCATGCACTGCTCTTTTAAACTTTCTTAACCTTAGAAACAGGAGGCTACCAACCACTAGACTACTGCAGATTTTATAATGGTCCCATCCTGTGCTAGTGTCTGAACTATGTCCAGGCCAGGAATCATTTTGAAGATTGCTGGTTAATGCTAGGACTGCCTTTAACAGTTTAGAAGATGAGTGGTTTGGGCTGCTTTATTTTACAGGCATATACAGGCATTTAGTATCTTTCAGCTTTTGAAGGCCATGAACAAGACAGTTACATTTAAACACAGGAAGCAAATCAGTTAGACAAGAAACTCATGAGTGCTTGGAATGTCAGCTAAATGCTTGGGAAAATATTCAGTGTCTTCACCTGAAATTTTCAAAGCATATAGTTCTGATGTAGGTTACACTGATAAAAGGTAAGGTGAAAAGGATGCTGTACTGCTGAAATAGCAATTTCATCTACAGACAGACCCTTCTCCAGTTTGTTGCAAAAATGCCCATTAAATAACTACTTATTTAATATGTTCTTGATTTTTCTGTGTTGATTAAAGTCTCCTGATGTTGGAGAACTGTGTATAGAAATGTACAGGTAATGGATTTGGCAGGGTGGTGTAGATCTTCAATTACAGATATCAACATAGGGTTGGTTATAATTTTCTGTTCAGCCTGTAATAATATGTGGCAGTGGCTGAGCCTGCAGCAGGGAATGCTGCGGGTGTTTGGGCCAGCCACAGGAGTGACCGAGGAGCCTGTCACTCCTTGTTCCCTTATAAAGTTCTGTTCTAGATTGTTCTCCCTTACTTGGCACTCCATTTATCCCTGTCCCCTACTCCTCCTCTTGCTTGCCCCTATTGGTTGAAGTTGTATTACCCCACCTTCTCTCTGCCCCCCAACCCTCAACCCATTGGTCCCTGTTGTTCTCTCCACCCCCACTGCCCCGGTATAAAACCCTGAACCCTCCATTGTTCTGGGTTCTCCTTCACTGGACTATTCATGCAATAAACCTATTCCGTGGAACACCAGAAGGAGAATCCCTCCGACTCTTTGCCTCTGGCTAAGTACACCTTTGTGTGTGTGTGTGTGTGTGTGTGTGTGCACCGCTGAAGGCGTCAGGGCACCGTTGGACACGCGATGCTTTCGGGAAGGCTGCAGGACCCCAACATCCAGCCCAGATTACAACAATAATATAGGAAAACAAGTCAAATACTGTACTTTGAAATTGTTTCCTTTGAGGTCAGTGGGATGTATTATCTTCAGCTGCAGGAAGTTAACTCTTTTGAATTAATACAAGAAGCTGGAAAACAGGCTATCATAAAAGCTCAATATTTTGAATATTGAATATTTTTAGAGTGCCAGCTAACCTGACACTTTTCTTTGACTGGAAGGATGATTGGCCAGTCAAAAGAAACTGAAAATCATTCATATGTATAGATTTCAATAAAGCATTTGACATTGTGTCACATGGGAAAGTAGTAGGTAGATTAAGATGGGGACTGAGATAAAATGTGGAAGTTATATATGGAACAGATTAAGCAGGAAGTGTTATACTGACAGGGAAATTAAATAAAAGGAGCTTTCAAGTGGTGTTCCTCTGAGCTTGGCATTGGGACTGATAATATTTAATAATTTCATAAGTGATTGAGGCACAAAAGTACACTTTTTAAATGTGCTTCTCAATGCAAACTTGAAAAGTGCTGACAGATCCTCAAGAAAGTGTGGAGAGCAAGAGCAAAAGAAGCTGGACAGCACTATGAACAAAAGGAACTAGAGGGTGATGTAATTAAACAGTAAATCTAATAGTACAAAGGACAAGGCAAACACTTGAGGATTAACAGTAAGGATTAATAGTAAGACTACCAGTTCTTGTTATTCATGTTCAGGAGAGATGGAGTCTAACTGCAATGAGTAAAAAGCAGTGTTAATGGTGTTACGGAAAAAAGAGAGTTTGTCTCAATGGGAAAGTTAAAAAAGCTTTCTAGCTTGGCAAAATAAAGACTGAAAAGTATGATGACAGTCACTGAATATTTTAGAATGGTAAACATCATGGATAGTGAAGATAATTTTTGGGTAACAAACCATAATGACATTGCAAGAAATAAGTATGAAAGGTACATAAAGATATTTAGATAAAACATAGCTAATTTTAGCAGCAATAGTAGTACATTTTCTGACATACTGACTAATATTTTGGTCTCCAAGTGTTTTTATAATATGGTTTTAAGAATGTCTTTGGAAATATACCAGTATACCTTGAAGGATACAGTGTTCTCAAAATTAGATACAGTCCCATTTATATGCAACAATGTTGTAGAAGTATTTGGGAGAGTAAGCAAAACATTTGAATAATTGCTTCCCCTTTTTTTGTTAATTATTACTGACTAATTAAGTTACATACAACTACTCTGCAGAAGATGACTTTTCCTTAACATTTGTTCCATTTTTTTTTTTCTGAACTACTGTGTGGTTGGAAATGCCAACCACTGTTTTACTCCAAACTTTGTTTATAGGCAAAAATAAGACACACTTCACATAAATCCAGGAATTTATTGCTAACATAATTGAAATCTTAATAGTCTAATCCAAGAACGATTGCTGGTCCAAATGCAATTATTACAGAAAGAGAAAGAATACATAAATGCAGAAAAGTTTAATAATAATGAAAAAAAGTGTTAAAATTCACAAGCTCCTACGCCCTCCTACACTTCTGGGACATAAGGCCAGTGCTACAGTGGTTCCTCAGCCTTTGCTGGGAACAACATGTTCATCTTGATGGTTTCTTCTCTGTGGCTCAAGGATCTGTGCAGGACTGTTTGTCTATGTTTGCTAACGCACTTTGACGCCTTTGCTTTGTCTTCAACTGTCATTCTTCAGCTGTTCTGCAGCTTCACATCCAAATTTTGTGCCTTTTATATGTGTTGGATACTACTTCCTTTTTCTTTGTTAAACTCCCTCTTGGTCAGTTGCAGGTTCACTTTTCTTTTAGTGACCACTGGTGGGTTGTTTTTAGCTGCAGGATTTCAGTTCCAGACCTGTGCCCCATCTTTTATTTTCTCATGCCTAAACTCCTCTCTGCTCCACCATATTTCTTCACTTCTCAAGCCTCTGCTGTTGCACCAGGTCTGTATTTTTCTGTATTATTATATTATCTGTAAATGTCTCATTCTAGATGGAATAATTCCTTGTTATTTCTATCTGTATAAAACTACGATTGTACCATAGAAGATAACACAGGTAAAAAATTAGCTCTCGAACCTGATAATTTAGGAGAATACCGGGCAACACAGTTACCCCATCTTCATCCTGAACATATGAGTTCATGTCTTTACACAGTAGTTATTATCTTACGAACCAGGGAGTGGAGGAGGCAGGTGTGGAACTTTTTTTGCTATGGAGAAGCAGTATGTTAATTTTCCACCACTTCTGCCACTTGAATAATGTAATCCCCAAACACTGTGGACACCTTTATGAGGCCTATTTTGTTTCAGTCTGTCCTTGCTGTCCTACTGAGATTGTTTCAACCTGTCAAACTCAGTAGTACACTTAGGCAACATTCTTTTATTGCATGTATTCTAATTTGACTGTTGTTCTGTGGGGAATGGAGTGCAACTGCCAACAGTCATTTTATTTGTCACCTTTAACAACCATCAGAAAAATGAAACTATGTCTGTATATGATGAGCTAGAAGGTACTTACTCACCCTTAAGCTATTCATTGCTAAGTCCACCCAGACCAAAATTGTACTGTTCCTCTAAATGATAGCAACATCTAATGCAATAACTCAGAATATATTAGCTAACTAAATGCATGCCATTATTTTTCTGTGTTAATTTGGCTTTAAGCAAGGAGTAATCAAAACCAAGGTGAAACATCATATTATAAATGCAGTTGAACATGTTTGGAAACCTTTCAGTGCTTCATCAACAATTTTCATCTCCTAGTACCTTGCTAGTAGTTCTGAGTATTCCTGGCTAAAAATGTGTAACAGAGATACAGTAGCTTGAACAGTAGATATGTACAATGGTTCCCTGAAACTGCTGTGTCTGGCAAGTTCATCTTCGCAGTATGGCAAATTCCCTCAGGAATTTAGGATAACCCTCACCAGAATGCTAGTAGTCAGTTTACTATAATCTGAGCAATTACAGACTATCATACTACTTTATCTTCCTACTCACCAAGATTTTTAATTGGCTGTGTGAGCTATTGAATTCAAAGAATGAAATTTCTGCATTCTGCGAACGGTTTACAGAGGCTTTTTATGAAATGCTTAGTTAAAAATTTCTTCTTTGTCAAACTCCAAAGAAGAGATATGCTAACAATGTGGTGGGGAACATCTTTGGACTGTAATGTTTTCTTTAAGACAGTTACTTTTTCTGTGTGAGGAGTCACTATATCTTGATCCAAGTCATTGCTATGCAGCCCTTGTCTCAGCCGTGTATATATTAAATACAAAAGAAGTAAAAATGAAAAACGATTGAGCCACCTGTCATGAATGGTAAGACTGTCTTGGGGACCTGACTCCTAATAACTCTTGTAAACTTTCTATTAAAAGTCATTGGGTCTGATTGAGTTGCTAATTGCTGTAGCCACAGTAAGTTGGGTAGCAGCACATAAACTTACTGCTTTTTGGGGCTTCAATGATCTTGTTGTACTGTAATGACAATGGGTCTGGATAAGTGCTTACAATCAAACTAGACAAAGCAGAGCCAACAATGAGCAAAAGAAGCATCATACCAGAAATATCAGCATCTGAGGAATAGCAGATATCTTTCTATTGTTAACAAGTTTAGAGGGTACATTAAATAGGAGAAATTAAATAAGAGGAAGTGGAAAGAGGTAACCGAAGCAATGAAGCTTTGAAAAAAGAAAACTGAGTGAGAAATGCAAGGCTAAAAATGTGACTATCTCCATGGAGAAATTTCTCTGACCTTCTGAATGTCCAGATTTTATCATCTCTCTTTCTCTGTTTGGTTTCTCTGTACAGCCTTCTTCCAAAATCACCTGTTTGGGTGAGGGAAAAACACTTAAACATCACAACAGTGATAGGAAGGAACAGAAAATTAAGCACCTGAGACCTACAGTTTTGCAGAGACAGATTGAGTGAAGACTCTTTCAAACGTTTTGCCTCAATGCACCCCAACAAAAGGCCTGTTTTTCATAGGACTGCAAAACTTGTACAGCTCTTTCCCTTCTTCAAATCTTAGCTGTGATCTAAACTCTGGATTTAACTACACAAATACGTCAGCTGCAACTTTCCATTCTTCTTATCTACCCAGGAGCAGCTCTGCTAAATTTCTTCTATGTCCTTTGTGATGGTCTTTTATCATCACATTCTTTTGTTTCATGATCAATTTCTTGTGGGCTTTTTTTTGTCTTCTATCAACCTTTGGAAAGAAGAAATTCACCTTTTGTTAAACTCTCTCAAAGCAGTAGTAGAGGGAGACATATGCTTAGTGGATAGTGGCATCTGTGTATCCTAGCAAGATACAGAATCAGAGTGCCTCCCTTTCTGTTTTTCAAACAGTTTTTAAAAGTCCAATTCCATATTTCCACCAGCATGTCAAAAAGTGGGCAGCATGTGGCGTCTCAGAGGAATTCACATAAATTTATGACACCACAGCTTTTGTTCAGAATGGAACACTTTCTCCTGAAGAAGAGACTTGACATCACTGAGCAACAGTCATTGACAAGAAAACCTGGTGAGTCAGTACTTCCAGGACAACTGAATTCTTCAGCAGGACACCTTTTCTAACCTGCTCTCCTTAGTCCTTGTAACCAAACAAGGTGAAATTTGAGAATTGAGAGGCCAGCCTGGGAAATGAGAAACAAGAGAGAAATTCAGCTTATGCTGTGACAATATGTGTGCAGCAGCAATGACAGTTATAGACAAGGATTTGTTGAAAGTTGATGTTTTGCTAGTAGAGACTCTGTCTGTGAGAAATAGGGTAGCTTCACATCTGAGGTGGTGAGGAAGAGCAAGAATACACTGTGGGTTTTTAAGAGCAGGTCTGACTATAACTGCAAACAGTGTGAATTGCCTGGGGGTTGTAATACTTAGGCCTACTGTAAACATGAAATCAGTGTTGTTATTTTTAGACAATATGAAAGACACCTGTATCAAAAATGAGTGCTTGTTCACACTGGTCATTTCATATTATCTTAGGATAATAGTAATTTGTGGCTTATGAGTATTTCAGTGTCTTGAGTGGGATCTTTTATTCAAATGTAGATATTGGCTAAATTAATGACTTCTGGGACCTATCTGTACATAGCCATGTTCACATTCATAGTCTTATTTTGGGATATGAAAATTAAAACCTAGATGAGTGTGCCAGCGTCTGCCACCAAGTATTTACTCACAAACTCTGTTTAGCTGCCTCTTCTTAACTCTCTTTGCAGCTGATGCCAAACAGGACTGATGATGTTTCAGCTGTTCTAGTGAGGAATGAATCCCTTTTGTCTGAGCTGGTGCTAGAAGGATTTACTCCTGGCAGGAAAACAAGAAGTCTGCCCCTTAACTTGATTCAAAGTGGGAACTGAAGCTGCTTTTTACTTCTTGTCTCTTTTTCCCGCCATGATAAGACCTGCTGACACATCATCAAAAGATGGCAGGAAGACTTAAATAAGCAAGCCAAGCAAAAACTAGCAGGAAGAAAACTTGAAACTGCAAACTAAAATAATGTAAAAGACTATTCCATACCAAGGAAGGGTAATTGAATTTGTGAATAGAAGGGAAACATTGCCCAGTTTAAAAAAATTGCTGAAATCAGGTATTCTTAAAAAAAAGATACAGAATAAATCATCTGTCTTAAATTTCTGGCAGTAGAAATATTGTAGGACATCTTTGGGAGGAGGCTTTTGCTATATAAAAAAAGCAACTTTGGATGAAATATTAATGAAATTACACAACAGACAAAGAATATTTTATAAAATGAGTAGTCATACTTCTCTAGAAGTTTATTCCTTGGAAGGATCTTGGCATTAAGAAAAAGCAACCAAAAAGGAGTATAAAATATTCTTTTGTTTCCAAATTGACAGGTAAAACTTGAACAGAAAGATTACCTAACTAAAAGTTCTTAAAAATAATATTACGTCATATTATGCACTGTCTACTATTTTGTTACATATAGCTATGTAAAACAAATGTATGTGTAATTTATCCTAGAAAACATTGTATATAGTATGAGAAATTTTAATGCTGGCACTATATACAGTATTAGAATCAACTTAGAATACAAATTCTTGACCTAAATAGGCAGAAAGACTCCAGTATGTAGTTTTATGTACAACATATATGTACTAGAAAATCATTACCATTATTCTGGATGTTAATTGTACTTTTTATTGGATTTTTCTCCATGCTATAAAATTTTTTGTGGTATTTTCAATATTTATTTGAAACAAAATATTCTTTCAAGAAAAAGGTTTCATAAACAAGTATCACATGATCAATATTTACTCAAGAATAGATTTACAAATTATTTTTCTGTTATATTTACCTTCATGCACCTATGTTGCATGTGGTCATTATTCGAAGTGTTTAAAAGAGCTCAGTATTTGAAAAGAATTGCCAGGCAGTAGGATTTGTGATTCTATATATTTCCATTATACTGCTTGCTATTGCCTAAGTGATAGACAAGGAGGATTAACTGAACAGTTTGTACGAAAATATAACTCTGTAGAAGCACCATTAAGATCTTCCCTGTGGAAGGTCAAATATTACTTTCAGGAACACTGAAACACTGAGGAAAGGAGGGCTAATAAAACTAAGGGGAATAAGGGGTACAAACTATGGTCACATCTTGCATGGTCATCTAAGTTGCAATTATATGTGACAAAACAGATAGTAGAATCATAAATCATATTGTTTTTCTTCTTCTCTTCATATTTTTAATAGTTGGAGTTCTTAGCAAAATATTTCTATAAACATTTCCAGATCTGTATGAATATTTTAAACCGAACTAGCTTAGATGAGCTACATAATTCACATGATATATTTTGGTTCCTGTGAGAGAGATGAATCTGATTCTTCCATCTTTTACTATTTTGTTATTGTGTATACCTGTTGTGCATATGCAGTTACATTTCGAAAAAGTCTGCAATACATCATGTTTTCAGATCACTTCAAATGTGTGTATGTGTAGGAGGGAAAAAATAGTGGAGTGCTGAACAGTCATGCAAATAAATTAACTACATTCTTTACTCTTGCGCTTATTGCTTCTACCATCTTGATTTCTCAGCTACAAAGTTGAATCACTTCCATGCTAACTACAGGTATGGTTTGGGCCTAAAGTCCTTGGAGCAGCTGTTCTTTCCTCCAAGCTAAATGAGGGAGCAGTTCAATGCTCTTCTGTTTAATAATTGGTAAATCAATGGAGGCTTCAGTCAGTAACATGAACCTGTGGAGCTCAGATGAACAGAGGAAAGGATATGGCATGTGACTAAGCAATTTTTGAGATGGTGTGCTGGTTTTGGCTGGGGTAGAGTTAATTTACTTCCCAGTGGCGGGTATGGAGTGATGTTTTGGATTTGTGCTGAAAACAGAGTTGATAATATAGAGACACTTCTGTTATTGCTGAGCAGGGCTTGCACAGAGCCAAGGCCTTTTCTGCTTTTTGTACTGCCACGCTGGGGAGGAAGCTGGGAGTGCTGCTGGGAGGTTTGGAGGGGACACAGCCAGGACAGGTGACCCAAACTGACAAAAGGGATATTCAGGACCATATGGCATCATGCTCAGTGTTTAAAGTGGGGGGAAGAAGGAGGAAGGGGGGAATGTTTGGAGTGATGGTGTTTGTCTTTCCAAGTCACTATTATGTGTGATGGGGCTCTGGTCTCCTGGATACGGCTGCACACCTGCCTGCGCATGGGAAGCAGCGAATGCCTTGTTTTGCTTTGCTTGTGTGTGCAGCTTTTACTTTCCCTGTTAAACTGGCTTAATCTCAGCCCACGAATTTTCTACCTTTTTCATCTGGTTACTGGCTGGGGTTAAACCACTACAGGTGGTGGAGAAATGGAAAAGAGGCTCTGAACAGTTAGCAGTGGGTAGAGCTCTGTATATGTAAGTGTGTCCTGGAGAAGCTGGAGCTTGAAGCTGGGTTCTGGCTAGAGGCACCATGCATGAATGTGATTCCCAGAAGCTCCTAGAGAGCACCAACTTTGGGTGTGGCCTAGACAACCTATGTTTGACAAACTAAATGGCTCAAGTGGGGTCAATGTGATTTTTGAAAAACTACCAGTATTTAAAGGAGTAAAATATCTTTTTCTCTATTCCCTCTGCATTTTTTAGAGATAGAATCTTCACCAAGGCGAGGCAAAGGCAATGATTAAATAATGAGTTCAGGTTTGTTATCTTTCTGTTACTTGAGTTTCTTGGAAAAACACACTGATTAACTTATCGCATATGACCTTTCTGATACCTATCATAGACTTAATAGCTGGTGATGTACTAAACTACCAAAAAATTAATGTTTTTTGCTTCATCTGCTTAATTGACTCCTGATCTTGAGCTGCAAGACACAAAAACTAAGTAAACTAGAGAAAGTAGGCAAATGAATCTGATTAAGAAGACAATTAAACACACAGCTAATTGCTTTTTACATGCTGTAAAAAGTTTTTTTAAAATAATTGTGACTAGATTTCTTTTAGCAAATACAGTTGTTTGGTTTTTTTAAAATTTTTTTTTTTTCTTTTAAATAACTAGACTGGTAGCTACAGATTCCTAGTGACTTTTGCTTAAAATAACTAGATGAGTGTGCAGGGTATTATATGATGAAAAGATAAATTGGGTTTCTTGATCATAATTTTTCTTGTGAAGAGGACTTCTGTTGCTCTGTAATATTTTTATGCCTGGAGTCCTTGAGGAAAGCAATCTGAAGAGAATGCGTGGAATAGGAATACCAGCTGTGAAAGGGAATAAGTGCTGGAAGTAACTTCCTTCCATAAACCCATACGTTTTTGGAATAAATAGAAGAAAGATTGGAGTGTCTTCAGCAGCTTAATTGGTTATTTCCTGTTTTCTAAGAAAAATCCAGAACTCTTTGTTCTGGATCTCCTGGTTAAAATCAGTGTTCACTAGCTTACAGCTTCCAGTATTTAATTTTTTGAAATAATTTTTGATGCTAATAATTTTTTCCTTTTACTGCTTTATAGTCTGTACTGCTTTCAGGGCCACATAAGAAATAATGGTAAAATTAATTATTATTAATTATTGGATTAAAGTTACTGTGGAAACATCAATCTGAGGTCTGAAAGCAGCATTTGGAATGGATTAAGACAGTAGTATACATTACCCATCACAAAAAATCTGTCTTGCTAAATAGACATGTCTTGTGCTGAGAAGCAACATACTATGTATGAAAGTGTGTAGAAACAAACAAATAAACCCAAAATCAACCAAAAAAAATCAGGAAAAAAACTCAACCCAAAGGAAAAAAAACCTCTAAAAGTAGAGGAGATGAAAAGAAATAAGAATGTTCATCCTTCAAACAGAATTTCTTGAGACTTTATTTTACTGGAAAATTAAAAAATACTTGTCTGAATGCAGATTGTTAATCCCTGGGTTCTTTTTATTTTGTTCTGTTTGGTTTCTGACAATGCTGTCTGCATTCCTTCTGTATTTCATACAGCTCTGAGAACGTATTAAAATGTGCTGCTGCTTAGGATCCTGTTGAAAGGTGACAAAATATTTAAAATTTTTTTTAAATTTAAAAAATATAGTTTTTCCAGAACTTAAGTTGTTCACTGATTTCTGAAAATCTGATGGATTTTACTTGTTCAGTAGCAACCATTTTACTTTGCTTGCTTTAAAATGTGATCTACAAGCAGTTTGATAAATGGATTGAAAAATCATCCAGTTTAATTACACAGTAGTTAATTCAAATGTATCTGTATTTCCAAAACCTTGTAGAGCCATACAAGGCAATGACAACAGATCTACTTGTGCTTTTTATTCCAGCTCTTTCCAGGGCAGAGTGGCTATTAGAGACAAAAATTCCTTTTAGGCTAGGTGTTTATGGACCTGTTTAAGCTATCTAATGTCAGAATAGACTTCAAAACTCACAGAGGCATAATAAATAAGTTATGAAGCTGTAATGAGCTCTCACCCAATGCAGATACTTTGCAAGCTGGACCTGAACTTATTTAATATTCTGGATATATCTATTTGAAATCTGTTCTTAAGTTACTGTATGTTTCTGTATTGCAAAATTCTAAGCAAATTTATTTTTGTTACTTTAGAAAAAAGTTATATATGCTGGAAATGTTGGAAATTTTTTTTTTAGTAATTTCTAGAACTTATTAAATGTTATTTTTAATGAATACTTCTTGAAATAGATCATCTGTCCTGGATCAAATTCCTCCTTGTTTGTTGCAGTGAAATGGTGCAGTACTCAGGGTGATAAAAGCAGCTGAACCCTAAGCTTGGAGGTGGATATATATTTTAAAAATGAATGTGTGAATGGAAAAAACCCCAACAAAAACCAAACCACAAAAAGCTCCAATGAGGGGTTGGTGTGTGTATATGAGTGTGAATTCCCTCCACAGGGAGGGTTCTGAAAACACTTTTGCACTCCAAAGTCAGAAATCTGAATCAGACACGTCAAGTTACTTGCTGCCCATGGCAGTAATCTCTAGTTTCAGTCAACTAGGCTACAGAGTTTAGCAAGCCTGTGTGGAAGAGCTGAATCTCCTCAGCAGTGTGCAGTAGACATAACTGTACAATTCAGCCTTCTTAAAAAGCATCTTCGGTGTTTTTTTAAAGTGGATCCTTTTCTTCTGTGAACCACCTGTGCTCAAATATGCAGACTGGTTTGAACAGCTGGCCCTAAATCTCCTGCAATTGAAATCTCCTTTGTTTCCCTCTAATGGCTTTAGCAGCAGTTGTAGTTTCTGTTTCTGATCAAGGATTTCTACTAGGAGTTACCACGAAGGTCCAATGTATTGATCTACCACGAGTGTTGCTCCATGTGTTTGTTCCGACTTCACAGCGTTGCGGCACTTCCCCGGCAATTCAGCCCCAGCTTGGCTAACACTTTACAACTTTCATACTTGCAGGTTCTGAAGTCAGTGCTTGACAAGGTGGCCTTTAAGCGAGGTTGAGCTCTGGAAACATCTTCTCTACATCAGTATGGAGCTATGAAAGCTGCTTGTTATAAATATTATTTATATTAGCATAAATGTAATTTCCTGCCAGTTGCCTCCATGAAAGGGTGCACAAATTTAGGTCTGTGTGAATTAGGAAAAACCTAGCACCGATAAAGTGAAGGTTTGGTTCTAAAAAATAATGTTTCAGGTGAGAAAAGAAATATTCCACTATTCAGTCAGCTGGGGAAAGAAGAGAATCAGAGTTTGATTCACTTCAGTGCTGTTGTATTTATGCAGATGTCTGCTATTCACTATATTCTGCTATAGTTTTTTAGAAAACAATTTTCTAATTTATAAAACAACCAGGTTTTCTAAATTATATTTAAATGACACTCTTCCTTTGCACCTAGCAGAAACATTACTAATGTTTAGAGACCAGTGCAAAAACTTAATTTGCCTCTGTAGCCAGACACCATTTTTCTTTGTAGGCAGATGCAAGCACTGGTTTTAAAGAAGCAGCAGTAATGTGCATGCAGCAGTCAACACGAAAATCCTTTCTAAACTCCCCAAGACAGACACTGCTATTTATATGATGCAAAAAGGTTTTACTTCTCTTTTTTAAAAAATAAATGTAGTTGCTATAGAGATATCTGAAACTCATCACTGTCCCTAGCTACATTCTGTGACCTATTATTTCTGAGGAATAGTCCCCAAAGCATCATAGCAATTGGTTACAATTTTCCTTTTCCTAAAAATTGCCCATTCCCTCTGCATGAATTGCTCAAATAAAGGGGTTGTCTGCAGATGATCTAGGCATAGTTGTAGGAAGTTATTTTGCCACTATCAAAACTGTTGCGGTATGAAGAGAAACCACATATCTAAGAACCTATTTTTCTGTCTTTCTTCTGACTCTTTGGCAGCCAGGAGACTCTATCCACTGATGCAGCTTTTGATCTCTACATGCTCAACTCGCCAGTGTCCTGCTATGCAGCGTCATGAGGAAAGGCACAGTGTTTAGTCCATAGTTTGCAAAGGGATCCAGTTCCCAGGTGTGATATTCTTATTCTAAAAGCATATTAGCTTAAGCAATAGTCTTAATTAAGACAATGCTGGCAAATATATTGCTGGTCATAAAACGAAAAAACACTTCATCAGCTGGTCAGTGCTGAAAGAGCTTACAGGAGAACTCATGCACTACATAAGCATGTGTTTATAAATGTGATTAGTGATGTGTTAAAGCTACTATGCAACACAAAATACTGGGTGTTGAGAAGAGTTGGAGGTATCTGGGAAGAAAATGGTCTGATATACAATTGCTGGAATTCACGTGATTTTCAAGTTCTTGTAGTGTGGGGAAATTTTATGATGCTGACTCTCAAACAAGCTTGCATCGCACCTCTGTGATTCTCACAGGAGAATTTACAGCAGGATGTAGGGGAGCTGGGCATGCATCCATTTCCACTTCACACAGGGAAATGAAACCCCAGGAATCTGGTTCCCCTTCAGCTCTGGGTCCTTTGTCTACCAGTTCATGATGAGGAATCTTTCCTGTAAAGGCTTGCAATATGGTGCAATGGCACATTTCATGTTGCTAACCCACCTGAATAGACGCTGTGTGATGTCTGTTTAATTTGTGGTTTGTTTGCACAAAAGAATGCCATTTTTAAGAATAAAGCAACCAGCACAAGTAAAATTCGTTATGCAGTTATAAAAGAGATGTAAAAGGTAAAGAATGTAGGCAATACTAATGTAGGCAAATGTAGGGAAGAAAACAGCAAATACCAATGACAAACTTCTGACAGGTTGCTGTAGCTTATGATATATAAATACAAATATATAGAAATTAATTTCTGTTTCATTTGCCTATCAGTTCTGCTTGCTGCCATTTCATTGTTCATGTTTTTGTTCCTCTAAGATGTATGGAGTCTTCAAGGACAGTGTAATATAGTATTGTACTGTTTTCAGTGTTTTAAAACACTAATATATCTTCTGATTAAAAAAAAATGAACTTAGAGAAATCTATTTTAGTTATCCAATCTGCATTTTTCAGTTCAAAGTCTTTAGACTTCCATAGCTAATTGTGTATTCTGCCAACCAATCCCACTAATGTTCCCCACACCTTTGTTTTAAAAATAGGCATCTGTTTTTGAAAAAGTTATGAAGATTGCTTTGAATCTCTGTTGGCAGATATGTATGGATATTTCTGTGAGTTCAAGCTTAAGTGGTGAAGCTATTGCAATGCATAAGGAGGTTGCAGCAGGAATAGTTATTTCAGGTGACTTCCAGGTGGTTATGTTTCCTGAAATGGGTTAAAGGGTTAGAGAGAATGTGGTATTGTATATATTATTTTTGAGTTATGTATAACTGAGTGAAGAGAAAGTCCATCACAGATTTATGCCTGATTTAGAAGAAAACAGAGATAGTAGTTTTCTTTTTAGTGGTTGTTTTCATGGTTGTTTTGGGTGGTATGAAAGTGCCTGTGATCTAAAGGACCTGTGTAGGTAAGGATTTTAATTTTATTTCACTGTCTGCATTCTGTTGCAGATGCTTCCCCCCTGTTATATATTCCTCTCTTGATATAAGCTTCACTTTGAGCTTTGTAACACCTTCCCATGTCTGTAAACTAATAACTCAGATTAAGTCACTGAGAGTTGTTCTTATGAGTCCTATAATTTTTGTAAGTGGTTCAAATTCATCAACCAAATACTGATTTAGTAAACCTTCTCCTGTGTCTGCTTTTTGGGTTTAGTTGCCTGTCTTTTTGTTTGTAAATGGTTGCCATCAAAAATGACATAAAGCACAGGAAGGCAGATTACAGTTGGTGGGTTTTGTTGTGCCATTCTAAGAAAATAAGCCCTGAATAAGATGAAATAGAAGACATTGTTTTTCTTTATGGAGTTCAGGGAATCATTCAGGAAAGTGTAACCTCTAAACTGAGGGGGAGCAATGTTAGAACTGAAGCCTCCCTTGGCACTCTGCCAAGAGTAAGTTGCAGTGTATTGATGCAGCGCGGCAGGAGCAGATTGGAGAATCTGACTGCAATCTCCTTTCATTTACTACCATGCTGGGCGGATAGGGTAAAACACCAATTGCTTATATGACTAAGGAATATTGAGAAAGTATTGAATGAATTTTACCTGTCTTCCTTAGCAATTTAGCTGCTGGAAATTATTGCAAGCTAGTATCATAAGATCAGTCAGAATGAAGAACTGTTGCTGGAGAACATCTGTGTTTAAATGATCAAGCAGCGCTATCATAAAGATTTCTTAATTCTTGTGCCACATGCATTTATGTGTGACTAACCATAAGCAGCAGTAACGTAACAGATATTATTTATTTTTAAAAAATTAAGGACTTGGCCTAGATGTGGGACTTTTCAGTGAAGAGGTGATATACTCGTAAAAACCAGAAGGTGGTATGATGCTGGCATATCTGAAAGACTAGACAAGTCAGCATACTGCTTTAATGTCTGGAAGAGTTCCAGGTTTGATGAGCATTTAAGCTCCTTTCTGCTGTGGGAACAGCATAATGAATACCGACAAGCCTGTGTTGCAGGTTGGCTGACACAGCTGTCCTCAGAATTCAAGGGCTTTAATAGTTGCCCATCCCTGAGTTCCTCCCTGCTTTTGAGTAACTCCCTGGCCTCAGTATCCTTCCTGACAATAAAAGCAAGTCAAAGACTACAAAAATTGCTTTCTCGCCACTTCTGGAAGTGATAAGTGTCATCTTAACAACAAAAACCCCTCCTGTGTTTCAATGTACTGTGCATAAATGTCGATCTTTGTTATGTACTATTCTGTACATGCATATGTGGGGAGGAGAGTGATGTAAATTCAGAATGCTGCCATCTCTGAATAATTGTAGAGTAAACTTATTTTACTGAGCATAACTTCGAACAGTAGTGAAAGGGACCAAGTGTGTTGCACAACACTGCTCTTTGTCACAACAGTCCTTATACTGACAGTAAGTAGGACTGTCTTAAATGAGTATAAAATGGAAATAGCCAGGGTAGCTATCAGATGAACTACGATGTTCTTTTGCTATACCTGTGTGAAGGTAGGTAGTGAAGACTGAATCTTCTCAAATGTGCATGAGCCATCAGGGAAGAATTTGTTACTCCACAAAGATGAAGGTATGGAGAAAGGTAGCAACTACAGTGAAAAACAGAGGAAAAATGCCAATTTTTATTTTAGTTGGGGAGCATACACCGTGTAAGTCTGTGCATGTCTAGGTGTGGGTTTTGTATGTATTTAAGATAAGTTGCTCAAAATCTCCTCTTCAGCAAGAGATACCACATTGTGTACCCAACCTGACAATCACTTGTGGTAATGAATTACATACAGGAGCCACTCCTAAGGCCTGGCTGTATGAATCTTCCCTCATTCTAAGGCCTGGCAGAATGAATCTTCCCTCATTCAAGCCTTCCACAATGTCCTGTGCATCTATTGTTTTCAGAGCGCAAGCTGAAAGTCTCTTGAAGACTGACATAATTTGGTTCAGACCAAGTTTTAGAAAGAATTTGAAGCAAAATCTATGATGTAACATTATGCTGGTTTTTTTACTAACTCTGCTACAGCAAATGAATAGTAAAATGTGGCTCCTAACAGGTGCATCTGATTCTTAAATAGCAACTTTGTCAGGTGAGACATCTAAGGGGCTCACAAGGATAGCACCTGTAGCATTCAAAGTACACTTCTGGGACACTGGGTCACCTTAAAATACAGTAGATGGTTAGCAAGGTTTGTTGATTGTGAGACACTCAGAATGCAAATACTTCCTGTGTAACTTGGAGCTGCATTTGCTTTGGACAGAAATGATTCTTGAGTGTTTTCGTGTTTTAAGTGTTTGGTAGTTGTTTTTCTTTTTCAGGTTTGTGTTTTGTTTTTTTTTTTTCTTTAAGCAGTTGGCGCAAAAGGCTGCAGCTGAAATCAGGGCCCTAAATGTTGTTGAATCCACCTTTTGTGTGTAAGTTGCTAGTAGATTTTTATTCAACTGTTCATGATAAATCATGCTTGGTGTAGACTGGGAAGGGCCTTTGGACTTGTCTAGTTGGATCTCTGATCAACTTGCTTATTTTTAATATATAGTGAGAAAGAGTATGTAGCCTTTTTGATTCCGGTTCAAGATATTTCAGATAAAATGTACTTTGTTCTAGACAGATTTAGTAAGTCATGGGACTAATTCATTAACAATACCTCCATTTCATGTTTGCTTTTAACTTTCACTCCCACCAGATGACAAAAGAAATTAGAGGTGTGAGAGATTAATTTCTGGGCTTTGTGCCAGGAACACACTTGTCCCCAGTATTCCAGAATACTTGCATTTGTAGTTTGATCTGGACTAGCTTTCATGTTCTCTTCACTCCTGTTAGTGATGCCATTTCTTGCATGAGAGGAATAACCCTGACAGGAGAAATTTAATTCATGTATTGTTCTCAAATATGAAACCTACAGAGTTAAACTCATATTGAGTAGCCCTATGCTTCTGTTCAAGCACTTTGAGGCTTGCTGATTGAAAACACTTATCAAATTGAGCTAAATTAGTGTACTACTGATTTGGGATGCTCAATTTAGCATTACTGTGAAAAATCCATTTGGGATAATAGACTTTGCCCCAGGGATTTAGAAGAGCCACAAGAAAAAAAAGTTCAGTGTTGGATTGCTAATTAAAAATCAGTAGCATTGGGAAATGTTTAATGCTTCAGTGTAATTTTTGACAAATTATTTTGACAAATATGAATCAAAGAATATCCTGAGCTGGAAGGGACCCACAAGGATCATTAGAGTCCCACTCCTGACCCTGCGTAGGACAGTCCCAGGAATCACACCATGTGCCTGAGAGCCTTGTCCAAACACTCCTTGAACTGTTAGGCTCTTGCTGTGACCACTTCCCTGGGGAGCCTGTTCCAGTACCCAGCCATTCTCTGGGAGAAGAACCTTGTCTTAAATATCCAACCTAAGCCTCCCCTGACTCATCTTCAGGCCATTCCCTTGGGTCCTGTCACTGGTCAACAGAGAGAAGAGATCAGTGCCCACCCTTCTGCCTTCTGCTTGTGAGGAAGTTGTAAACTGTGATGAGGTCTCCCCTCAGTCCCCTATTCTCCAGGCTGAACAGACAAAGTGATCTCAGCCACTCCTCATATGGCTTCCACTCATGGCCCTTCACCATCTTCGTTGCCCTTCTCTTGACTCTCTCTAGCAGCTTAGTGTGTTTTTTTATGTTGTGGTGCCCAAAACTGCGGACAGCACTTGAGGTGAGGCTGCCCCAATGCAGAGGAGAGCAGGACCATCATCCCCCTTGCCTGGCTGGTGATGCCTGGCCTAATGCACCCCAGGACACACTTGGCCCTCCTGGCTGCCAGGGCACTGCTGAATCCTTTTCAAATTGACATCAACCAGGATCCCCAGGTCTCATTCTGCAGTGCTGCTCTCTAACCTCTTGCATCCTAGTCTGTATGTGTGTGATAGATTCAATGGATAAGTATCATGGGTCTACACTAGACACATGCTGGTGCATATCCACGAAATATTATTCTTAAGGGAAATTAGCATTTATTTTCATGAAGAGAAGTGCGGGTATTGAGGAAAACGGAAAAAAACAGGCTCCAAGATTAAAACAGTAGAAATTTATTACTAATAGGACTAAAAGTAAAAAGAATAATGAAAAAACCAACTATTAAGGCAAACATCCAGATACTTTCTCTTCCCAATATCACAAAAACGGAAAAACAAGCATGGGGTTTGGTCAGTATATTATTTTAAGAGTCTTTCTTTATGCTTATGGAATTTTCTTCTGCTGTAACTTCACAAACCTTACAACAAACCTCACAACAGCAATTCCCACCCAAAAAAGTTGCTACAGTGAAGATATCTCTCCCATGACTTACAATCTCTCACAACTGTTACCGTGGATCATAGGAAAGTCCATAGCATGAGTCTTTTTTAAGGATGAATTAACCCTAGCCTGGAAATAAGAGTTCTTTCTTCAATCTCCACAAAAGCCTCAGCAAATGCGTACGCCTGGCATGGGCAGTTTNATCATAGGAAAGTCCATAGCATGAGTCTTTTTTAAGGATGAATTAACCCTAGCCTGGAAATAAGAGTTCTTTCTTCAATCTCCACAAAAGCCTCAGCAAATGCGTACGCCTGGCATGGGCAGTTTCCTCAGGCTGTAACATGGATTCCATCCTCCCAAATGTACTTCAAATGAATTATAGAGAAATAGTTTGTTGTACTAGCTCTCACCAAAGCTTCCAGGAGAAATTTCAGTTCCAGTATTTGGTGTTTCTGTTCTCTCTCTGACCTCGGCACCGCCATGTCAGTTCTCTCCGCGTGGCGCCGCCATGTTGTCTTTC
>VZRJ01007336.1:0-12720 GCA_013397565.1 Ptilonorhynchus violaceus
GGCGGGGAGAGCATCAAGGCCAGTAGGGTGAGGGCCAGGGGATGACCGACAAGGGAGCATCCAATAGGAACAGGAGAGGGGAGGGACATAGAGAAGGGGTCCAATGAGGGTACAAAAAACGAGAAAGTTCCAGAATCAATTCCATATATGGCAAACATCACTCAACAACTGTGGGAGGAGATGTGAGTGGCTTCAAACTCGGGAGACTGCCCACCATTGACGGCGACCCGTCCCACTTCTCGAGGTGGCTTGCACCACTGCCACACCCCCTGACTATTATGACCCACACTGGCAGTTGTGGGAAGACTGCGAGACCTGTGGGAGAGATTTTTCCATTGCAGCAGGTTTCGGGCAGGCCTGTTGTTTGTGAGGATTGAGACCACGCTGGAGAGGTTCGCAGAAAACTATCTCCGGTGCGATAGATCCCACAGCACAGCAGAAGAAACTCTTTTCCATAAATGTAAAGAAAGACTCTTAAGAAATAATACACTGACCAAAAAACCCATGTTTGTTTCCCTTGTGCAGTTGGTGGGAAGAGGGAGGTACTCGGAATAGAAAGGTGTCTGGAAGTTTACTTAAATTTCTCATTATTCTTTTTACTTCTAATTCTATTAGTAATAAATCTTCTTTACTGTTTAAGTTTTGAAGCTGTTTTGCCTTGAAGTTTTTTCTGCTTTCCTCAATAATCCTTATTTCCCCTTATGAAAATAAGTTCCAGTTTCCCGTGAGTGAGCTTTTCATGAGTGCCTGGCGTTTGTCCAGTGTCAAACCATGGCAAACATTATCCCCAACATAAATAATCAAATACCTGATAATTTCTTTTTTTATTCAAGGACTATTCCTTAGAACCATAAGCAATAGGGCAGTTTGAAGGCATTTCCTTGATATTTTGGCCACACATCCTAAAATAGAAGAAACATGAACAAATACTTATTTTCCATCTATTTATGGATGTCTCTGGTTTTGCCTCAGAAACAAAGATGTCTTTTGTCATATCTGAAATATCCAAATTGGAAGAGCTTCGATCTCTTAGTTTTCCTAACAGATTAACATCTTTGAAAAGGCTTCTGCTGGAGAATTTTTTTTCCTAGGACATCAGCTGAATTATTAGCAGTGCATTTCATCTACTAGAAATAGACTATAAAGAATATACTTGAATGCAAACAAATGTTGGAGATTTCTATTCAAATCCATTTTTCTGTGTATTCCCTAAAAACTAAATACTTGAAAGTACTGGAATATAAATTGGTCATTGAGGAAAGTTCTGCCATGCCATAAAGGCTTGCCTTGGGAGAACTGATATTTCAATCAGCTATTAAGAAAGATATGATATTTTTTATCTGCCAGTAGCTCCAGCAATGAAGATCAAAGCAACAAATATTTCCAGCTGTCAAGAGTAAGAAATATGGAAAGCTTTGTAGGGACGGGGGGAAAGACTGGAGGCACCTGGCAGGAAAGGGGGAAAGAAGGTCCTGAAAATATATTGCACAGAGCAAGGGCAGAACAGCAGTGGGGTGAACAAAGGGGCTGCTGGGAGCTGAGAATGACATTTATGTAACTGTAGCAAGAAAATGTTTCAGAACAGAACTGGGTAATATTTAATTTTTTTAATCCACATGGGGATTTACCTTCTGAGGTAAATTTATTTTGCCTAAGGCCTGCAAGCCTTGCTGCTAAAAGCTTTATGCAACAAGCCGTGAAAATATTGTTCAGATCAATGAGGTTAATAGAACCATTCCAACACTCACACTTTAAGAAATTGAAAGAGGAAATAAAGTTGGGAGCCTCCACTTCAATTTGTATCTGTGATCCTCTGTACTTGCCATGCCAGTAAGCATATTTGGTCTCTTGAAGGAAATCTTATTATCATACTGTGTCTCCTGGCAATGTATTTTGAGTACATTCCTATGAACAGGATGGCACACAGCTGCTGTAGGAGACTCATAGCAGTGTCAGTTGTCAGCCATGGGATGGGACAACTCAAAGTCTACCCTACCCCTACTATTAGAGACATATTAATTTCACGAAAATTTCAATGTATTTTTACAAAGGGGTATTTATCCTTGATCATCTATATTCCACAGGGGGAAGAAAATAGATTATTTCATCCCAAGTTAACGTCGGTATTTTTACTCACCTATTCCTTGCT
This sequence comes from Ptilonorhynchus violaceus, assembly GCA_013397565.1. Lineage (NCBI taxonomy): Eukaryota > Metazoa > Chordata > Aves > Passeriformes > Ptilonorhynchidae > Ptilonorhynchus > Ptilonorhynchus violaceus. Next base: position 2,150 of record VZRJ01007336.1, read on the forward strand.
TTATGCTGAAGGTACAAGGAGTGTGAGGAAAACATTCTAGTCCTGGATTCATGCTCCTGGAACACACTCTGCCCTGGACTTCTTGCTTTTCTTTCGTAAGTACTTACACGGAAAGTTGAAGCTCTGTCATTCACTATGCATTCAGTACATACCAAACAAAAGCATGTCAACTTTAGCATTATAAAAGCTGTCAAGAATCTTTATTGTATAACTTTATTACACTTGTAATGCCTGTATAAAACCCCAGCTGTATATTACCTTTATTTAATAATAATGAACCTTCTTAACATTAGCTAACTACTAAATAGAGAAATTTTTTTTGCCAGTTTCATATTTACACTGGCATTAAACTGACAAAGGATAATTTACTGAAACATTCTTTTTTCTTTGCTCATTTTTTTTTCAATATAGTTTGGAGACTAGAGAAACTCCAGGGAGCTGGTAATTTGAAATATAAAGGTCAGTTTCTGTTAACGAAAGCAGAATATACATAGAAGGAAGAAATTTACATGAAAAGCTGGTCCACTGTGAACTAATTGCTCATTACTCTCATCATCCCTTAGGAAACATGTGGATAATCCTATTTCAAGACATATACCATAACTGAAATTTTGACAGAATGAACAAGGCTTGAATCTACTACAAAGGGCCACATATCAGAGGCAGAAAGGACACAATTCATAGCTAAGACAGGAATTATAAAAATCCAGTCTTGTTGAAGAAGACTGGGTAAAATTTTCCCAGATTTGCCTGTAGAGAGCTGAAAATGTATCCCCAAAAGCATCCTTAAGTGTCCTGGAAAAAATCACTAGTTTTCAATAAGAAGAAATGTAGCATCACTCATTGAGCCCTTCCAATGAACTACTCTTCTTTCAAGGGAACCCACTTATTATAGCTATATGGAATAAGATCATGCTCTTTGTCCCTGGGAGTTGATGTGGTGAGAAAAGATTGTGTAGGCTTTCATTTCTTTCAATTTTTAGCCATAAAGTTGTACTGATTTTTTTCAAGTGGAGCAAATACCTGATGCCTATGCAGATGTTTCAAAGTAGCATACTTTACATAAAAGATTTATTGCCTCTGGTCTGACAACATAAATGTTTATGGGGTCTTTTCATTCACTAAAAGCAAGTACCAAGTCATTCTATCACTAACAGATATGAACTGATCATGACCACTAGTAGTGGTCATTTTTTAATGCACTACAATATAAACAACATAATTTTCAATTTTAAACTTCATATGTCCTCTTCTGTGTTGAGTTGCTCAAGAACAGCCAAATGCAGGCCCCAACTCACTGTGACTAGCTCAGAAAAATGAAATCCAAGGGACACAATCAAGAGATGATGTGTCTGTCAAATAGGAATTATTTTCCACAGTGAGATTTCTGTTTGCAATTTATTATCAATTTTACTTTTTTTTTTACATTTTTACAAAAGATGACAATTTTCTAGTAGACTGCAATATTGCATACCATACACAAATACTAATTTTGTAATTTTTCAATAGAGGATTATTCCAATACCTCAGAAAATATGTCACGCTTTCTAAGTTGACTTGATCAGTGATACAGCATAAACTGTCATGGTATAGAATAGTCCATAAGGGATTATTTTGGAAATGTGGATATGGCGTATTTAGCACATTTTTTAGACTGTGTAGAATATAAAAACGTTTTGTTATGGTAGTCTTGGAAGACATTTTACTGTCACGCAGAGTGCTGTCATGCTTTAAACTAGTATCACAGAGGCATTACCAGAAGATAAATCATAATAAAAACTACCCAGCAGAAATGGTTGCAGAGCTATGTTTGTATCTTCTAAAATCCCTTGGGGAAAATAATAACTGTAAATCTCTATTCATATGGCTGGGTCTTCTGAAAGCTTAGGGAATTTTCCTTTCCTGAGTATAGAAATATTTTGGGGGTTGGTGGCTTGGTTCTTTTTTTTTTTTTTTTACTTTTATTTTCAGATTTTAGTTAGATCAGAATTGGTCTTGTTTGTTTTTAAATGAGGCAATAAGGTCACAGCATGCAATGAAAGGATAGGTGGAGCTAAGAGAAAAGGCAGGAATAATTCATCTGCCTTATCCTACACAAAATTCTGTTCACAAGCACTACAACTGAAATAAGTAAATAAGTAGCATTATCTAAACTTGAGTAAAAGTGTCAAAAAAAGGATTTATAAAATGTAAATAAATGACAGCCCAATTCTCATTCTTGAGGTTCAAAACCAAGTTTCCTGTTGATTAACTGAGGATATTTCTTTGCTGCCATGTCTGCTATACCATGAGATTGGCTCAGTTGGTCAGAGCGTGGTGCTAATGACACCAAGGCTGTGGGTGCAATCCCTGTATGGGTCATTCACTTAAAAGCTGGACTCAATGATCCTTGTGGATCTCTTCCAACTAAGACTATTCTGTAGCCTATTTGCTGCTTGTTCCACACATTGTAGACCAAAATCTGGCTATACTCTCACCCATCATCCCAGGCTTGGTGCTAGTCTCTTCACTCAGCCTGTGTAAATTTATTTGCATATTTGAAAGCCACAAAAATTGACTGATAAGCCACACAGATGTTTATAACCTAACTAATAATACAAATTTAATTTTTGAGCTAAACTCTGCATTGAGAAACCTAATTATTGTTCAGTGTATGGCTCTAGACTTTAGAAGCTAGTGTTTGCAGTCTTTTGTAGGTTTGGGGTTTTCTAGCCAACAAAAAAAACAAAACCAAAACCTGAATCCTTTGAACTCAAAAGGCTGCAAGACCCCTAGGCTGGAAGGAACTTGGGACAAGCCTTGCTTTCTCCACAGCTTCTAACCTTCCCAAAACTGAAGAGTAATCACCCACACAGAAAAAAAAAAAAAAGCAGAATCAGAGCAGAAAATTGTTTCAATAGCTGAGAGCTTCTGGGACTTGGGATTTCAGTTACAGTCTTTTATTTTTCTTCCACTGGACACACATTACCTACTGACAAGATTGACAAACACAATCAGAAGTATCTCTATAAGCCTATACCTACCTATTCTGAGGTACACAGAAAACTATGTCATTATTTCTTTTAATTTTTTTATAAAATGAAAGCACTATTGGCCATTATATATCCTAAATAAGTTAAAACTTTTATTCACCTTTGATGTGGTTTAAAATTTATGAACATGATGTAGGCTAGAATGTAACAACAATTTCCAACTTTACATGTGTTTTTTTCTTATTCTTCCCTTCTTAGATTTTCCTCAGAGCTTAGGAAGTTGTTTCATGAATGTAGATAAAACTCACATCATCTCTACAAAGCAGACAAAATCCTCAAGAGATGGGAAAAAAGAAACATTAAATGAGATCTTTGTAATTCTATCTTCTACTCCACAAAGTATAGTTCATTACATTTTAGGTTGAATGTATTTTTAAAAGCCTTCAGGGCTATCAGTTTGTCACCCTAGAGTGATTGTCCTAATACAATATGAAGAGAAGGCAAAAGAAAAGCTCTGGAATCAAGCTTAAGTCCTGTTTTCAAAAAGTACTTACAATGGCTGACTGAAAATACTTTGAAAAGCCATACATAGACCATTCTGAAAATTGGAAAATTACTGCCATCTGTCTAGGCAATGGTTTGAATTTCCAGAGGACTATCTGCCCTGATCAAAAGCTGTTGTTCCCCACCCGCTTCCCTATTCTATAGCTGTACAGCCAAGAGTATGCTTCACAAAGCCCCTAGTGGCACTAATGATGCTATCGCTCCTTTTTGCAGAGCTGTCATTTCTCCTAATTATCATTTATATTGGGTTCTGCTGCTTTCTGATATTAATATTGCCACATATATGCTTTAATTGTTAGGCAGTACGACACAGTGCTTATTCATAAGAGAATTTCATCCCTCTTGAGTTCTCTGAAGCCTTGAAATGTTGATGATGTCTTTTAAGATGGTCCCTGCTTAATCTCATTACCAGGGGAAGAGTTAGCTCTCCATAAAACCTTTAATTTTATACACACAAATGTCCATTGTTTGAGAAAAATGGATAATTGAGCATCTAATTAGTGAATACCTGCTTACACATACAATTAACCAATTTGCAAGAACAGACGCTGGCTTATGAATACAGCAAAACTAGTTGTGGTGGCATGCAAGTCCCTTTCATAGGTGTTTTCTTTGATCTCTGAAGTTACTCTCCTTTTCCAGAGAAGATATGGGAAGGGAATCATGCTGGTTTTGGTTGAGGTAGAGATAATTTTCTTCACAATATGTAGTATGGGGCTATGTTTTGGATTTGTGCTGCAAAGTATTGATAATTCAGGGATATTTCAGTTATTGCTGAGTGGGACTTACAAAGAGCCAAAGCATTTTCCGCTCCTTATCCCACCCCACCAGCAAGGAGTGCGAGAGTGTACAGGAGTTGGGAAGGGGCACAGCTGGGACAGCTGACCCCAACTGACCCAAGGGATATTCCACACCATATGGTGTCATGCTCAGCATATAAAGCTGAAGGAAGAAGAAGGAAGGGGGGATGATCTGAGTGATGGCATTTGTCTTTCCCAGTAAGCCATTACGTGTGATGGAGGCAGAAAACAGTAAAATCTTCCTCTTAAAAAAAAAAAAAAAAGAGAGAGAGAGGTGTTTTGCATTTGTAATAGAGGTTTAATTGCAATTAGAAAATTAGAAAACATTCTTATCTTTCAAGATCTTCTAAGAGATATTAGAGCTTTCAAAAAATCTTTCTACTTTAGGTTCTCATAAGCTTTTGTAATGACTGGATTCCTTACATCATTATAATGATTTTATTACTTTCTCCTCCCAGAAGAAGTGGGAAACATCTATTATATTTTAGCATTTTAAAAGTATAATAAACACAGTATGCATATCTCTGGAACAAGTTGTTGTTTAAAGTAAATTGTTTTTGTGAAAAGAGGTGAGGGGACAGATGCTCTATTAATGAGCATAAAACAGAAGTAGAGCTTCCCATAACTTTAGGCAGTACTGTGAAACACTCATTTTACTAAGACAAGCCTGATCAATTCTAATTCTGTGTTCTACAGAGACAAATTTGCTGATTACATTTGATTCACCTGTGAAAGTCTTAGAAAAATAAATCAGCTGCAAGTTGCCTAAAGCAATTTCCCAAATAGCTATCCTTCAGCAATGCTGCTCAAAATAACAGCTTTTAAAATAGATATATTTGAAGACATACTTTGATTTAGTTTTATGTGGTATGGTTGCTCAAAAAAAATTAAAAGAACATCTGCAAGCAAACCCCTACTAGGTTCCAAGCATAAAAGGCTATTCTGTCCCTTAAAAACAACAAAAAAAGGGGTTCTATTGTACTTAAGAAACAGCCTTTAGGGGGATATAAAGAGTTGGAAGGGCCAAGCAGTCATTTTTGCTAGAAAGTCACCCTTTAGCAACAAGCATATGTATTCCTTATAAAGACAACCTGCACTGCATCTGCTAAGAACCAATAATGCAATTAGTAGCTTTAGTATATCAAAGATGCTGTTATTTATGCACTGCATTCATGTACACCTGTTAGCAAAAGCCTTTTCATAGCTTAGCAACCAGTTTCAGTTACTTCATCGTCTGTTTTCATTGCCTGGCTTGGCCACTTAACTTTTGCAAAGAACTTTAACAGTGTGCTCTTAAATCCTGGAATCTTAATGGTGACCAAATAACGGCCAGTATGCCAGTGCACCAACTTTCATCTCAACCATTTTGCAGTTACATAAAACTATAGTTTGCCTGACAAACTGCAAGTAGAAAATTGTCGCTGGTGTAAAACTTTGAGAGCCCATTAATTTACAAGGAAAAAAAAGTGGTTTGATATAACCTTTCAATGACCAAACTAGTAAGTATGAAAATCTAATTCACCAGTCTTGAGATTCGCAGTGAGTGCCCCTGAAGTTTGTAGCAATTTCCTCTAATTGGTCATAAGACAGTAATATGGTATTTCCATGTTGAGGTTCTGATAATTCCACCCCACTCTGCTGCTTTAACCAGAAATATGGTTTACTTGTTAAAAAAATGAAAAAAAAAGAAAAAAAGATCCTGAAGATAGGCTCTTTTCAAAAACCACTCCAAACCCCCCATGTTAAAACATTGAAATCTATACTTTAGTTACACTGCAAAGGACAGTGCTTGACTTGAGGTATGAAGTTGCTGGGACGTGCCTACTACATGCCTTAAATAATTTTGTAAGTATTCATATTCACTTTTTCTGCAGTAAAAAAAAATAGCAGTTTTCTGAACAGTCGTTCCCTATTGTTTCCCACAACACAGGGAGATTATGCCCTTATCTGCACAGTTATGGGTATTACATCACACAATATACTGCTCAGAAGACAGTCTATTTAGAAACTTTAATCCCTGGAAGTCAGGAAAAGTCAGTATTATGTGGTTTTCTTGGAATTCTAACCCTGCTGTGAGGCAACATTTAAATCATTTATGACCACAACTTTGGTCCCCCTACACTCAGTGCCTCCTTTTCAAGCCAAACCTGTATTGAAAACATTGTAGGCATGTGCTACTTTCGTTGGTATTCCCACCATGGCTAATGCAGGTTCTCCAGAGACAGTAGTGGTAAACCAGAAAAAAAAGTCCTTTTTTTTTTATTACTGTAAAGCTTTGCTTATGCTAGATCACCTTTCCTTCTAGTGTCAGTTGTAGACTTCTAGACCCCTGAGAGTAACAACAGCAAAATTAAAATTTAGTTTAAATAAACCACAGGAAATTTATCCTCTCATGGTAACACTGTGATTAAAGTATGTAATTGAATTATAGAGGCTTAGATAGCATGAAATGAAAGCAGAAATAGATCAAGAATCACTGTTTCATGCAGAAAAAATCATAAAAGTGTGTAATGGTACACAAGGTAATATTTATCTGGAAATAGATGACAGAGGACTTTATGAGATAGGGCTGCAAGGCATGAAGGATATAAAGTTCAATTAAAAAAGGATAAGCTCAGCAAGGCTTCTAAAGAATAGATATACAAATATTAACCACCAAATACCTGACACACCTATCATTTGTTCTTTCAAAAATAAAGATTTTTATCTTAAATATTGTAAACATCTAAGATGACTCAAAAAAATATCAAAAGAAAGCACCATCTCCATCTGCGGGCTATAGTCTCTAACTGCATCCCCAAACCATTCCAAACCACTGAACTTTCTGCCAATTCGAGAAATAAGCTGCCTATTAAAAAGTTACAACATCTAAAACTAGTCGAGATGAAAACAGGTCAAATTCTGTTAACAGTGTTGCTTAAAAATGTGTTTTTCCAAGGGTGATTGAATAAATGACGCTATTCAAATGCATGAAGTATGTTTATAATAATTTGTATCATTGAGGTCTGAGGTCAGTCTGCATACTATTCTGTAAAATAATAAAAGTGTCTTTTATTTATGCCTAACAGTCTATTTTTAAATCCTCAAGATGGAAAATTTTGTCCTTGTTGTTACATGCCTTTAATATTTTTAAAAGATGCATCATTTATTTTTAGTCAAAATATTCAGCAATTATTTTTTCTTTTTGTTGTTTTTCTTTTTGAACTACACTAAAAGATGACTTGGATGCACATTGTCTGTTCAAGCTTAGTTTTAGTTTTCTTGAATGATCTTTGTAAACTGAAGACTGGGCTTTAACTATATCTTTTGAAAGCATTTAATTGGAAGGTAGGTCATTACATACCATACATGTCTAGACAGGAAGGTAGCACTTGTTTATCCTTAAATGAGTCAGGACCATTAGTTAGACTGCTGTTTACTGTGCAGTCAGGGAAAAAAGAATAATTGAGTCATGCAGAAATAAACTTCCATCTTTTTGGATCCCCAGTAACAAGAAGTAATGGTGTCTCATTAAATCAACAGGTCATTCCTGCACTTAACTGTAAGTAATGAATTATATATTCATTCACATTACCTACTCTGCAACAGTGTTGTCTTAAATTATGTCCATATTTCTATTAAGTTGGATCATTTTATGGTTGTAACATTTCTATCTTTTAAGAGATGGGATAAGCAAATCCTATGCAGCAGGCTGTGAAGGAATTGCCATGGGGAGTCCCTCCCATCGTTTCAGTCAGCAGCACACAGTGAGGCAGGTACATCCTTCTCTCTGCACCTCATCTGCCACTGGCCACAGCAGGTGACAAGATCCATCATTTAGTATGCATTTAAGCACTTGAGATGCAGCATAATGTCCCATTAGGACACGCTTTTTGTATGACACCTGGAGGAACTGAAGGCTAGCAAAAAAAAAATAAAATTAAAAGGAAACAATTTCCGTTTGCCACTGTCTAAAAAGAACATGCTGGACTCAACAAAATACATTCACTTCGTACCTACTCTGGAACTATGTATGTATGAACTGTGATGAAGAAAACCAAATGGACATTCTGGTTATGCTCAGGCCATGTTAGCAGCACACAAGGATGAGTTCACACTTCATATCTCTTCCAAATGAATTGGAGTTCTCGTTGAAATGAGCTCAGTGAACAGTGAGCTAGAGGAAAGACTAAATACAGTCCTATTGCTCTCAGAATTGTGGTCACTCCACAGTCAAGAAGTCTTGTGACTACTTCCCTTTCATAACTTCTCAACCACAATAACACTACTTTCTAATTCCTGTTTTATCCACATGCGTTGCAGCTCCTCACTGCCATGGGGAAGTTCAGCATTGCTTACAATATATTCACATTTGGATTACACTAAAACATCTGTCAAGACACTTTTGTCTTTTCACACTTGTGTCAAAGCATCAGCATGCTGACTTGAGTTAATAAAACATTAGTTTTAATTTCTTCTGTTTCCTGGCTGTTTGAATTCCTAGTCAGACACTGTAGCTCCTTTGTGCCACTTGTGACTCTAGAAAAGACCTATAGGTAGAGACAAGGGCCTGCCACCAAAGAAGCACTGGGCTGATTAGAAAAGGAATGAGATTTTTCCAGAGCTATGCAAGCAGTTCATTGAGTAAAGAATCTTGAAGCCCAAAAAATTTCTGCTCTCCAGCTTTTATAACGCAGGAGTTCTCTTGTTTGACAGCTGTCTGGAGAGGCAAAAACCCCCCAAATTTCCTTATTTTTAGGGCCTACAAGCTGGAGAATTCCCTTTTAAGCTCTGTGAAGGTCTTGCTTAGTTTGCAAGGTTACACAGCTCACCCATAGGTTTGATTTATGGTGTCAAGAGTTAACCTGACATTACTCAGATAATTTGCATCACTTGAATTATTTAGTTTGCTAAGACCAATAATTAAAATTCCTTCTTTGTTTTGGGGCAGTTGGTGACCTTTCCTTTTCTACAGACTGTCATAAAACATGACGCCTGGGAGTGTGAACCCATCATTTCAAATCTGATGCCCCAGAAGTAGCCTAAACATTTTGAAACTACTGTGGCTGATGACAGGGAATCAAGAGAGGCGGCAATGACTGAAAGAACTCAAATTTTTAGTATGGTATAAATCAGCACCATTGCCAAAGCTGCACTGGAGTTTCTAACATCTAAGAAAAACTTTAAGTTTTCTAGCAGAAAGGCCTAAGATTTGCTGTACACTGTACAGCAATTGGGCTCAGTAACTCAATCTCACTAGACTCATTTAGTTATTATTAATTATGATGAAGTAGGGCATTTAAATTATTCTTCCCACATAATTACCCTTTCCAAAACACTCTCCTGAAAAACAGGTTCTTAGTCGAGCAGCTATATCCAAACAGCAGCCTCCTGCCATTTGATAAAACCCAGAACAGAGCAAGTGCTCTGCAAATAAACAGGAGTGATATAGCTCTACATGCTTGTCTGCAGTATTTGCAGCAGCTCATTTGCAAAGCAGGCGTGTAGCTGGACTTAAATCTAGAAATGCTGATTATAATTACATTATCTTCGTGTATATAAACCGAGGAGAAAGCGAAGAAATGATCATAGATTAGCGCAAAAACACTCAAAAGGCAGGGCAAAGTACCCATATTAAAAAAAAAAAAAGTATTGTGAATATATTTCTCACTGAGACCACCTTAACTTTTTTACTAACCTACACATATTTTTGAGAATAAAGTTTCTCTGCCTAGTGATTACTGTTGGTTCCTAGTTGTGTTGGTTTTGCAGAGCCTGGTTTTGGTAGCAGGGAGGCCACAGAGGTGGCTTCTGTGAGAAGCTGCTGGAAGCTTCCACCATGTCCAGCAGAGCCAATCCCTGATGGCTCTGAGGATGGACGTGCTGCTGGCCAAGGCTGGGCCAATTAGAGATGATGGTAACACCTCTGTGGTAACAGATTTAAGAAGAAATCAAAACAAAGTTTTGGTGCAGCTGTAATTTTCCAACTAGAGAGGAGTAGGAGTGAGAACATGTGAGAGGAACAACAATGGAGGCACCAAGGTCAGTGCAGAAGGAGGGGGAGGAGGTGCTCCAGGCGCCAGAGCCGAGATGTCCCTGCAGCCCGTGGTGAGGGCCATGGTGAGGCAGCTGTGCCCCTGCAGCCCATGGGGGTCCACGGGGGACACAGAGATCCACCCGCAGCCCGTGGGGGAGGTGCCCACGCTGGAGTGGGTGGATACCAGGACACTGTGATCCAGAGGAAGTCCCATGGAGA
>VZRJ01007336.1:12804-40027 GCA_013397565.1 Ptilonorhynchus violaceus
AAAGGGTGTCTGTAAGGGCTTATTTTTACTTCTCATTTTCCTACTCTGATCTTGTTAGTAATAAATTCACCTTATATCATTAAGTTGAGCCTGTTTTGCCCTTGAAGTGTTTTCTCCCGGTCCTTATCTCAACTCATTAACCTTTTGTTAAATTTTCTCTCCTCTGTCCAGTTGCAGAGCACAGGAAAGTGAGTGAGTGGGCTTTTCATGGGTGCCTGGCGTTTGGCTGGTGTCAAACCACGACACTAGTGTTCATATAGCAGCCCGTTGAGGAAAAGGATCCTCTCAAATTCACACTCCCTGTGGTAGGGGGTTCCCCTCTGGAGAAGCTGAGGGATGCCGCAGCCACAGGATTGAGGAAGAGAGCCGTGGCAGTGCTGATCTGCTTCTACTCCTCTACCCTTCACCACTTCTCCACCAGATGGGCCACAAGCCAGGACAGCATCTCTTGTGCCCACTTCTCTAGTCCTGGCTTCCTACCCTCCTTCCAACTGAGAAGTCCTGAGGCAGCGACTGCCTCTTGGCTTCCTCTCCCTGCTGAGGGAAAGGAGTGTGCCCCAGCCCCCTCCTCACCATGGGTGCCAATGTAGGAAGTCCCTTTGAAAGGAGTTCCCAGGAACTCCCTTCCTGTTGTAAGGAGCTAGGATCATAGCTTATTATTAAATTCAATGCTGTTATGCTAGCAGCTCAAAAATGCAATGAAATCATCTAGGCCATTGTATTTGGCCAAATTAGAAAGAAAGGAGTGCCATAAATGGTGCCAAGAAATTAGCAGGTTAATAGTCTTTTTTATTAATAACCTAAAGTGTTATCACAAGGGTAGAAGGAATTAAAAAAAAAAAATCACATTTGGCAGCGTCCTTTAAAACAGGATATCATCACCCAGTCCTGCTACAGGCTGTCCTGCTGGAAAGCAGAGCAGCAGAAACATCCCTTGGTGGAGAGCTACTTTATGGGTTTGAGACAGGTAATCCTAAAGCAAAAAGCTTGTTAGGGAACAGAAGGTCAATTCAGAGGCTTTGATGATTTCATTTTGGATTTTGTGATTTTTAGATGTTTATTTATAATATAAGTGGCCCAAAGAGAATTTTTTTTTTTAAGATAAGCAACCAGTAATGAATTAGTTTCCCGCATGGCACTTTTGCAATACCATTTTCTTTCTTAACTGTTCCCTTTTCCTTTTGTTCACTTTCAACCCATTGCAGATGAAACTATATGCCTGTCTTCTGCAGTTTAAACCTTTGTTTGTGCACTAATGAATCTAACTAGGTGTCATAGCAGACTCTAATGAGCCTCACTCGCTTTCATTTAACTCTGCAGCTTGCCATTACACACTTTAGAAGATCTGTTGGTTTATTCATAGCAATCACTAGATATTCTTTTTCATTAGATAGATACTAGTTTTCCCTGTTGTGCCTTTCATTATTAAGGGAACTATGAAATGTTAATACTGGCCTCAAAACCCAGGGCAAAGAAAATGCCCCCAATCCTATTTGAAATGCAATCGCTTGTATTGCAAATGATGTTACAGATCTGAGCACAAAGAGCTTGAATTTTTTCTTCATTTATTTATGAAAGAATGAGAGAAAGAAAAATCAAGAAGGTGGCTCTGTATGACCCACTTGTCAGATTTACCTTGTTAACTGAATTTCTTGTAGTTAATTTAAGCAGCAGGACTGCAATTATAAAAGCATCCATAAACAACTATTAAGAATTGTCATATTCCCACCCAGGTTCTTAGCTCAAATTTTAAACCCACTCTTCAGTTTAACTCTGAATCAATTTCGAGAAGGTTTTGCCCTACCAATCTGTCTTTGTAAGTGCTTGGCTCTGATAACAAGAATATTGCAGAGTAGCCCACAACCATCATATTTTTGACAAAATGTTAAATAGCTTCTATTAGACTTGATATAAAGCTTTTTTAAAAAAAAGTAATATTAAAAAAAAGTACATATGTACATTTAAATATATATTTATATATAAAAAATATATAACGTATATATAACGTACATATAAAAAAAAGTATATATGCAGCTCTAGGTTTAGTAGAAATGTTTAGCTATGTTCTGATCAACCATGTAATTGAGATTTAAATAAGTATCCTTCAGACAAAAAAAAAGAAGCAAACACAGTTTTCCAGGGTTTACAGAACAACCATTTTTATAGAACAACAGTCAGTTTTCAGACTATTTTATCTCATATCTGCACCTGATTTAGGGTGCAGCCCCTAAATTAAGATAAATGAAGTCATTATTTGTATTAAAATTTCATTATTCTGTCACCTCACACACTGGAGATGATTCATTTCATTTACTTTATAGTCGTATCATCCTGGTACATAATCTGCCACAGATATTGTGTCCCAAAAGATGTCCTAGGGCATTAACGGACTTCAACTAATTTATGTTACTTCCTAAATCCTACCAATAAACATTTGGCTAAATACAATTTGTGGTTTGCTGGGTGCTTTAGTTCTACTACATAGCCATGATCTGAGTACAAAGAGGCTCTTAAAAGCACAGGAAATATTTTTTTTCCTGTAAGGTTAGTGAATCTGAAGGGTAATAATGGAGATCATCTTCAGTCCTGTTTTAACAATTCTTAAAATAAAGAATATAACAAATTATTTATGTCTCTTAGCTAGTAAGAGATGCAATCTCTGATTTCTCTTCTAGCCATGTGGCCTTACTGGTGTAGACAACCACAGTGATTCCTGAAACTTCCTCTCCTCCTGTGCTTGTCTGGGTGAAAACGAACATAAAGCATACTGAGTATTAGTGGCCTTTATATAGCTAATTGGAATAAATGAGCCATGTCTTCGGCTGATCTGAACACCACATAAGGATTCAGCTACAGCAAGATTAATTGCTCAAGGAGAAGGTGTAATTCCTGAAGAAGGTTTAATTCCTGGTAAAGCATCTGTTTGTATACTGGATAAACACAGCTGTTAAGTACGTTACTGGTTTCTCACAGTGGAAATGAGTAACAGGAAAGGAAATAACTTGTTGAAGACTTCAGTTCACAATACTTTGAATATGAAATGCAATAATTCATCTCCATATCTATAAAACATTCAGAAATATTTTTTAAAATTTACTTCACGAACTTGATTTGTGCATGTCTGTGCACTACAGAACAAGAGATAGGTAGAACTTTGTAGAAGGCATTCCCCAGAAAATTGACACTCCTTTCAGGACTAAAAAGAAATCAGCTGGTTTCTCAGGTAGGTTAAACTTGAAAAGACAATAAGCAAAACCCTCTCTCCAACTTGAGTTGGACTCAATGTTTTTTCCTAATTTTTTTTATATCAGTATCTGACCTAAGATTACCTTTCATTCAGACCAGAGTTTAGTTCTTAAAAGCTCATAAGATTTCTCCTCTTGCATAAATAAAAACTATTTAGGTGGAAAAAGCCTCAAACCATAAAAGCACCTGCTAACATAAGGTTTGATTGGCTTTTTGCCAACATCAACCAAACGCAAAGCTTCCCTTTACAACCTTCCTTCCATTTTCTCTTCCTCTTTTTAAGACAAATTTCCATTCTGTTTGAAAAATTTTAGCCCATAAATTTGATATGTAATCAAAAATCCAGTTTCATCTCAGAGTGGGAAAAAAAAAGTAAATATGTTACAGACCAGGGAGAAATAGGAAGGCAAATACGCTTCACTGATGAAGCCTTGGTTATTTATATAACCTTGCATAGACAATCTCTGATAAGACTGTGTGATCAAGCTATGACACATCCTAGGCTAACCTAACAAGTCTCTCAGTGTTTTTTTATTTGTTTCTTTTACCTCAAAAATATTTGAGAATTAGAAGGCAACTTGGAAATTTCTGTACTTCCTTCTTGTTCACCACCATAAATTAGAAATTTGTTTCTTTGATATAAAATTGCTGTCAGAAGAACCCATTCTTTCACTGAGTTTTCTATTATCTCCATATTTCTTTCTCTGTATTTTCTTTTTTTCCTCCTATAATAGTAGTTACACCAATGAAATTTTTTTTTCTGATAGTATGGTTAGAAGTTCAGGCAGTTTTTTCAATTATACAAAAAAAAATCCCAAAAAAGTTCCTTTCATTATACATTTTGTTAGGAAAGCCATATGCCAACATGATATTATAGATTCATGCAAATTGTTCTCAGGGTAGTTTGCTTTTACAGAGAGTAGAAAAATGATCACATCTTTACTGTGATCAGTGACAAAACTAAAAGAATTATAAGGAAAACTAAAGAATAAATACTAATAGTAATCCTTGTGGTGTCACCTTGCTGAGAGCACAAGTGGTTTTAAAAAACTTTGGCAACATATTTTCAAATATTGAACAAATCTGTAAATATTAAATAATTTTAAATATTTCAGAAATTTATTCATTTCTAATTGACATTAGCATGCAAATATATAAAAGGGCTTTTTCCCCCCCAGTAACCTTTTTCATGTGTTAATTGCTACTTTGCCCTTGGGCTCCTTTGCCTCAGGAATGATTGGAGTTTTGCATTTTAGTTTAAACCAGAATACCAACATTAAAGTATCTTATCCATCCAATTGCAGTGGGTACTTAAAGTTACAGACAGAGAAATATTCCTTGTTATATACAGAAAACAGCATCTTGCAAGAAAGTATCATAGAAAGTCTTCTGAACAACAAAGAATTCTGAAAGTATTTTAAGTAGATAATTGTTTGATGTATTTCCTACTTCCATCCACAACACTTTTCTCCCCACCACACCTGCCTCCTTATCTATGTTCTGTTACTCTATTTTCCCTGCACTAAGAGGGAAAAGATTAGTGGATTAAGATGGTTATGCTATAAACACTCTTACTTTATATAGATGCTGAGATTTTGCTATTCCCCCGAACTGGGTGCAGAAGTCTAGTATAACTATAAAACTGCCAAATTATTGCATGTCGGAATTGCTGCCATTAAAAGAAAGAACCCCTGCAGACAGAATCACACAAGCACCAACAAACCAGTCTTTGTTCTCACACACCTGCTCCACTGTCACCCACCCTGCCACACAGAATCCATCACAGCTCAGGAGCTGGCAATCCATCAGCATTTAAAGGTAAAATAACAAGTCTGGTGAGGGAAGGGGTGGGAGGGGAGAGATAAATCACCCCCAGGCTTACACCTGAGATCTAAACCCTCTTCTGCAGGTGCTGGTATACCTCAAGGGGCTGATATCTAATTAAGCTCCCTGCTCATTTAGTGAGGGTGTTCTAATGAAACAAGATTTGCTAATTTAGTGAATTATACATTTAAAACATTACTTGTTCCCAAAGGAATAAACTGGAGACCAAAAGTCACTTACTGGGTCTTCAGGAAGGAAAGGCCCCACACATGCAAAAAATGGCCTTGTAGTCCTAACATAAGTTATACTCCACCTCTGAGGAAGGAGGAAGATTGGTCTAACATAAGAGAACCTGAAAACCTCTTTCAGAAAAGTGAGAATCAAAAAAAACAAACCGCAAAAAAACAAACAAAAAACTAAACCAAAACCATGCTAACTCAGGCCAGAGGAGAACTACAGTGAATTAGACCATGAAAATATTCAAATATTCATTTAGTTCAATTATCTTTACTATATGTTTCATGAGAATGTGTAATAAAAGTATAGTAGCTAGAGCATGACTTTCAAATGAATTTCAAATAAGTCTATTAAAAATAATGTATTAGCATTTCAAATTTTTGGAAAGAGAAATGGGCCCATTAAGAGGTCAAATCCCAATTCATCATTTCCAGTTCAGTTCAGACCAGGAGTAAACTACAGTTGATATTAAATGTTACTCACTGACCAATGTGAAATGCGTTGTTGGTCTCAGGCCAGGTCCTAACAAACAGATATGTACCACACAAAACCATCTGTACTAATTGTTCCCCTGAGCCTTGATCTTGCAGATGTTGGCACAGTTTTATGCACATGAGCAGCATCGCTGACTCGAAGGCTTTCTGGCTTAGGCCTTGTATTGACAGTAACATCTCACATTCATGCAGATCAGTACGTGTGTAAGCATTTCAGTGTCAGAATACAGGCTGAAAGCCTTGGCAGAATTATCTGAAGTGGAAAGAAGATAGAAATTAAACTATACATTCTCCTATTTGTGTGGGACTTCTAATTCTTAGTGGAAAAGCTCTGATGAGTCGGAATCCGGCTGTGTGCCAGCAGGCTGCCAGTGCACTGTCCCTGTTCTGTGAATAAAATATGGAGGACATCTTTATGCTTTGAAACCAGATGATGTAAATTTGTATTTTTACCCCCAAAAAACCAAAGAAAACCAAAAAACCCAAACCCACCAACCAAACAAAATCTATACAACTACAAATACTTTTATTATTAGAAAGGCTACATTTAAAAAAAAGAAGAGTGAATTGCTCAATGCAAGTTTCAATGCTTCATCTCACCATATTCTTTGGCTTTCCTTTCCAAGACGTGACAGAAGCATTTCCCACTTCATTAACTCATGGTGACTGTAATAGCAATGCCTCTTACCAAAGTCAGATTGACCAATAAATGAAAACTCCACACATATGTATGAATAATGATTAATGTCCATTATAGCAGTGAACAGATTGCATTGCTCTGTGCAAGCCACAGGAACAAAAAGACCATTTTGTCACTATATCTGTGTACAGGGAGAGATGAGATAAAAATCCATGTAAATGATCCTCAGGAGACTACAGCATATTCTGCTGCAACTGCTCTGCTTTTGTAGCTTATAGGAAGACAGCTACATCACACCTATTACAACCTATTGGCAAATCATCAATGGTTGTGCCTCGCTAGTGCTAAAGAAAAAGTGCTACTACCAGATCTTATATTTTGTTCTTTCCCTCTGCATACAGACATCTCTTACACAAATTACAACAATGTACCAAAAAAAAGAAAAAAATTATTCTAAAAAAAGGTCTTTACCTCTTACATAGCTGTCAAAAAGGTGTAAAGCTAAAATTTTTTCATGGATACATTTTTTACCAGTCATACATATTTACATTACAAGTTTGTTCTATTCCTTGTCAGATTCTCACCTCCTGCTACAGAGACAAACCCAGCTTTTTGAAGACTATCCAGCAAAGCACAATAAATTTCCTTGCTTAAAATTTCAGCTCTATTTGAAGAGTTCCTGAAAGAAGAATTTGAAAAATCATTGATGTTATGTTGATTTGAATGTTTTAACATGCTCTTTCGTGTGAGCAGTCTTTCATTATTCGTAAAGTTAACGTCAGCAAACTTAAACCACACTTTAACAAAACCTTTATTGATTGCCATGATTAGGCTTGGCAGCGTGATATCTTTTTGTCTCATCCCTTATCAACCAAAATTTAAAAGATCTCTGGTGGCAGCTGCCCATGGAGTGTGTTTAATGTCTCTGTTCTCTCTCTCATCTGCTGAAGTGTTTTCCTCAGTAGAAGACTGAGTTGCCAGCTATTAGCACAATCACTGTAAAAACGAATATGTGATGCCAAGCATTAATTTGGGAGATCATTAATAGAAACTGCAAATAGTAGTAAAACCAAGCATCTGGATGTCCTGGGAAGTTACAAATAAATTAGACAGAAATAAAACTTAAGCAGTTAAGATACAATTCTTTTACAGGATTATCCTTGGAAACTATATTTTCATCAAAAGCTTTGGACATATTTTTCCATATGTAACTAGCCTATTACTAGGAGAAACCAAACAGAAAAAAATTGGTGTTTTCTCTGTTTCATGTTTATCTATTTTGTACACTATGCAATACAGTCTGAAATTATAGAGTTTTGCTGGTGGTTAATCACATTTGCTGTTTAAACATTTGACTAGCAACATCAATTTATTATGAACAAAAAATTTTCCTATTTTTTTAGGATAGAACCTAAAAGTCTTCATCAAGGCTTGGTCCCTCCTGTTTTAACCATTGTATTCTCACTCATACAGAACTCAAAAAATATGTGTACAAAATCTTCCACAAATTCTGCAAGAGACCACTTATAACTAATGGACACAGATGTGTTAGGTAGCATTTTACCTCTATTTTACTTTTTATTGTAATAAAACAAATTGTAAACAACATTTCAATGCACTTTATGTTCAGGCTGATCTTTGTTCTGTCTGATTTAGTGTCTTGTTCAAGAATTGCTGAGCAAGGGCTGTGTGTATTCTGCATTCATAATATGTGGCCACAAGTAAAAGGTAACCTGTGTGCCTGATGCTTTTATACTCTCAGTCTGAAGATAAACTAATGCAGATTAAGTAACTTTATAGGACTTAAAATCATAAACAAGTACAGAGTAAGAACAGAATGAGATACAAAGATATTTAGCAGGAGGACTTCCCCCTAAAATACTGAATGTTGACTGCTGCTGTCTCTCTTTCACTGCTCTTCTATTTCTCTTAGGTAAAGTAAAAACACTGAATGGAGTTGTGTGTGAGTCAGAATCATACAGTTAATCGACAGGGAACTCTGAGATAGGCAGTGTCAGACTGGAGAGCAGCGTATGAGCACGTGCTGAGTGTGCACCTGGACCTGGAATACATAACAGCTTCATTTCTGTAGCAATATAGCTGGTTTGGAATAGTCCAAAGACACGAGTAAAACCATCCTACTAATGATCCTGATGATTTCCATCAGAATTTACCAGATCAGGCACAATATAATCTGAACCTGGCTACGTCATACACAGAGAACCATTTACAGACATGCTGAGACTCCTTGGGAGCCCCGTTTCTAAGGAAATACATAAATTCAGCTGGAAAGCAGACAGAGCTGGTTTTGC
Organism: Ptilonorhynchus violaceus; assembly: GCA_013397565.1. Classification (NCBI taxonomy): domain Eukaryota; kingdom Metazoa; phylum Chordata; class Aves; order Passeriformes; family Ptilonorhynchidae; genus Ptilonorhynchus; species Ptilonorhynchus violaceus. Next base: position 21,558 of record VZRJ01007336.1, read on the forward strand.
ACTCAGCCAGTAAACCTGCTGGAACCAAACACATTGGGAAGAGCAATGCAGAACTCCCTGATAATGTCTTGCCAGAACCGACAAATCCTGATAAATCAGGTGATAGACATAGCTGGAGCACAAACACTATAGCTAGCAGTCCATCTAAGGTTTGTAATACGATGGGACATTATATACTTTTATTTCTTCAGCTCATGAAAGCTAACTATTAACCATACCTATTGGGGGGCAAAGACATCATTCCTAAGCATGCAGTTAAGCTACACACTCTCTGCATCAATGATCAGTGATTAGTTATGCTCCTCATGGTTCTAATCAAGAAACTATTTTGATCTGTGATGAAACTTATCTGTGTTAAATTGACCTTTTTATACTGAAATTGCGTATCAATAACAATAGAAAATGTATTTGGTAATGAAGAGGCAGAAAGCAAGAAGAAATAGCTATTTGTTCCAAGAGCTCTTGTCCAGGAAGTTAGGTAGTTTCTGAAGAAAGAGTGTTAAAAATATTGCCCATCCCAAAACATTTGGACATAGTAAGTTTAGGCACAGCTACTAAATAAAGAGCAGAAGTGGTAGATTATAAAATCTGATATTCCCTCCAGCACTTCACAAACCAAAGGCACTTTGAGTGGGAGTGTGAACACACTTCCCATTTGTGGAGAATAACTTTGAGGACATCTCCCTACTTGTATGACAATTGCACATTGTAAAGTTAACTGCAGAAGTATCTTATCAAATTGATAGTCTTTTATACACCAGCAAGACACTCTGTTTCTGTTTTGTCACTTTTCAGTCCCATCCTATCTCTAGGCACATTCCAAGAGCTGAAAACAAAGACAGCAGCTCTAAACTCCCAGAAAACTAGCAAACAAACCAGAAAACCAAAAAGACCTCAAGCCCCCCCGAAAAACTCTTCCTATACATATAGGCAAGCTGAATTTTCCCATTCCTTCCTAAAAATGTTCATCTCAAGGTGTCATAGCTCTTAGTGGATCACTGAGCCTGGGAGTTTGGCTTCCCAGGCTCAGGGCCAGCTTAGAGGCAGTGTTGCTGGTGACCATGAGGAGAGCCTGTTCAGACAGGATGTGGGATGCCTCCAGCCCACCGGCTGGCATGGCAGCCTGACCTTAGCCCATCTGTATCCCCATAGCCCTGCTCGGCTGTCCTGTGGCTGTGGCTGACCTTGGTTACTCTGTCTGGACATCCTTCCATCCTTACCTTGAACAAACGAACACAACCAGGGTTTATAAAAGTGGTAAAAAACAAAGGGTGAGTATTAAAGGATCAAGGCAATTGTCTCAAGTGATGGGAGATAGGTGTAGCCAAAAGAGTGTCCTAGCACACGGGCAGGTGAAGGGTGAGGCCCCTAACCAATTAAGTGGTGTGAGCTGGATGTCAGTCTGGGGTGCCAGAACTGGCAGTGACCTCCTAAGCTTGGAAAACTGACAAGTCTACATTATAAATGTATTTTAAAAATATAGCATTGAAGATGGTTGAGTGATTCAGGGTTTATGCAAATAATTTATTGGACTTCTTCTTCCGTCAGGAAGATGAGATTTCATGTGCACTGGCCACTGAATGAACAAGGAAACTCTGCTTCACACATCTTAAAAGCATAAGTGGAAAGAGCATTTCTAGTGTATAATTTAAAGTTCCCATCACACATTTTAACTTGGCCATGATAATATGACAGAGATTGTACGTTCCTGTAACTATGCAATTGTCTAGTGAATTGTTTGAAATAGAGAAAAATCTTGAAATAATCACATTAATGTAGACAAGTGGATGCTGAGTCACTTATTAGGAATAACAATTTATACAGGCAATGCAGATGCACCAGCAGATAATGAGTTCAGGCAGTATTGATTCCCCATTTGCTCCTAAGCAAATGCTGTACTTGACAGCTCTCTATATTCACTGTCCACTTGCTGTGTAGGATCACAGGTAGGGGTGAAACCAAGCCACAGGAAACCTAGCTATGCAGCTGGTAAGGGGTAAGAAAGAAGGAGCTGTATCTTCTGTAAGGCAGAGGAAAACCATAGCTATAAATTATTTTTAGTATTTTGAAGTAAAACTCCCTTGTGTTTTCATTCCCTGATGTTTCTGAACTTTCTGAGCTGTGGAGGCCATTATGGTGAACCTTAATGTTCCCTGAAGCAGAGCCGTGGTACAAGAGTTCTGACAAGAACTGGCTATTATCTAGATATTCTCAGGAGGCGAATACCATGATGTCCATTCTGTAAGAGTTTCAGTTGATATTTACTTCATCTAAGTCCATTACCTAAGTAGCTTCTGTTTCAGTAGGTGCAGTCAATCTCTCTCAAGGAGCGAATCTCTGGCTCAGTCAATAGGATCATTACATTTACATCATTCTTCATTGTTAGCTTCACGCTGCTTGTACTTGATAAAAGGTGAAATAACTGGTAGCAGCCAAACTGAGTAAATAAATATAGAACAAATTTGATCTGGCAGCCACATGTACATTTAATTGACATATATTGATTTACAATTGCTAGTAGGCTTTAAAATGTTGTCCAAAGCTATAATCAGACTGCAAAGAAAAGTTTCATCTTTACATGTGTTATACAGCTTACTTTAAGGGAGCTTTTTATTACCCAAAAGCAAACATAATCATGTTTAAACAATTTATGGCTAGAAAGTTAAGAATACATTGTTTATTTAGCTTTAAAAGCTTGAAGAAACCAACAAAAGAAAGATAAATTCACTCAGTAAGTTCAGTCTGAGGTATTAGTAACTATAAGCCACCAAAAAGCTGAGCTGGAAGAAGATTCACAAGTGCTAACTGGTACCACTGATACCACCGATGGGATACTCAGACAGGGCACTGCAGGAGGATTCTCCCTCTGTTGAAGTCGCCCTAACCCCAGGCAGCAGAAGTATTCTGCTGTTGCTTAGCCTGCACTTGTACAGGCAGACAGCAGAGTTAGTGAATGCAAAGGGGAGGGATTGTTATAAAGATATAAGCCTGTAGACTCTTTATTATTAAAAGTTACACAAGACAAAAAAAAAAGTAAGTGGTCTTGGTCTTACATCCTGCATGAATATCTTCGAGTTTAAAAAACAAATTTCAGATTGTGATCTCAATCTCTCCCTGCTTCCTTAGCTTCTCCTGAGATCTTTAAGCAAACTTAAACTCTGAATTTAAAAAGTGCCTAGATCCAAAAGAAGGCTTAGGCTTCATAATGCACTTTATGTACAGAGCCATGAAGGTCCCTTGAGCAGCTCCTGCTACAGATCTGAGCAATGCCTGGTGCTCACCAGAAACCAGTTGTTGTGGTTCTACAGAAACTCCACACTACTCTTCTTGGAAGTTCAGAATTTACCCTTATTTGTAATCCTAAGTGAGACCTAGAAATGCAACAAAGTAACTTAAACCCAACAACAGGTGTGTGCACAGCACAGCTGGCATTCAGCTGCAGTACTGAACCTTTCACAAAATACTTTAGTAGGTGCTTTATTTTAAAAACATGATTGTAAATTAATATTCTTCACTCTGCCAAGTAATAAACTCCAATGAGATTGATACCATTCCAATGGGATCATAAAACATCTCAGTTTCCTGACCTAGACTCTAGTGAGCCAAACAATGCTGCTACTATTTGGTAGGTCAAAATGGAAAATAGCAGTCCAATTAAATGGAAGCAAACCTTTTCCTGACTCTGTGGTTGGTTTTGATCTCTGTTTAAACATGCTTAAATGAAACAAAACATTCAGTGTAGATTTACGTCTCTTTCTACTGAAACTTGTTTATTGACCTGTTTTAGGGAGAAAAGGCACGTGTCTTTCCTCTGATCCCTGATGCATGAGGCAGCTAATTAGCAGAAGTGAGGTTAATGTCCAGACGGAGATTGGTGACAAGTGGTGTCCCTCAGGGGTCCGTACTGGGACTAGTACTGTTTTATGTCTTTATCACTACATAGGCAGCGGGATTGAGAGCACCCTCAGCAAACTGGCAGATGACACAGAGCTGGGTAGTGTGGTTGACATGCCTGAGNTCCATGTGAACCTAATGAGTTCTGCATATGGGTCAGGGCAGCCCCTGGTGTCAACATGACGGATGAAGAGACTGCGAGTAGCCCTGCAGAGAAAGACTTGGGGATATTGGTGGATGAAAAGTTGGACATGACCCAGCAATGTGCACTTGCAGCCCAGAAAGCCAACTTTATCCTTGGCTGCATCCAAAGCAGTCTGGCCAGCATGGTTTGGGAGATTATTCTGCCCCTCTGCTCTTCTCTGCTCTGGTGAGACCTCAGCTGGAGTTCTGCATCCAGCTCTGGGGTCCTCAGCACAGGAAGGACATGGACCTGTCGGGGCAAGATCAGAGGAGGGCCAACTAAGTTGATTACAAGCCTGGAGTACCTCTCCTATGAAGACAGGCTGAGACAGTTGGGATTGTTCTGCCTGGAGAACAGAAGGCTCTAATGGAGACCTCATTGTAGCCTTTCAATATGTAAAGGGGCCTACAAGAAAGATGGGGACAAATTTTTAGAAGGGCCTGTTGCAATAGGACAGAGGGTAATGGTTTTAAACTAAATGAGAGTAGACTTAGACCATATATAAGGAAGAAATTTGTTATTATGAAGGTGGTGAGACACTAACACAGGTTGCCTTGAGAGATGGTGGATGCCCCATCCCTGGAAACATTCAAGATCGGGCTAGACAGGGCTCTGAGCAACCTGATGGAGTTGAAGGTGTCCCTGCTTACTGCTGGGGTGTGGACAAGATGACCTTTAAAGGTCTGTTCCAACCTAGATTATCCTATGATTCTGCGATTATAATTATGATTCTACAATTCTATGAAATTTGGCTTCTTTGAAAGGCCTTTTGACTTTCTGACACAAAAAATCCTTTCAGTGTCTGAGGATTGGTTTCACACATTATCACAAATTTCCCAATTCAAGGAGGTTGGAGTAGCCTTTCCTGTGCACTCAGATTTCACTCTTCAAATTGTGAGTGTGACTCTTCTCAAAACATATTTAGCAGATCATATATTGAGGCCTGAAATCATGTATTTGTCCTTTCTTCTAAGCCTCATATTCATCTGTACATTTTTAGCAACCATCAGTTGCATGTTACCTACAAAATCTGTTCCATCATGTGTTTACTGGAGGAAGGCAGTCCATTCTCACCCAAACTGCAGCTTGACCACTACTAGAGCAGTTAAAAACATCTTCTATATGTTGTACACATAGTAGTGGAATTAAATTTTTCAGAACCTTCAAAGTCACCTTCTGAATTTTTTAAGATACAAAACATGTTTCTTCCCATCAGGAAAAGCAGCAAATCAATTTTCAACAGACATAAAAGTTTGGTATAGCAACTCAGGGTGTAGCAACTTTGCTTCTTCTTCCCCTAAAAAAGTCTGATAAATTCTACTTCATTTCAATTATCCTTTTCCAAGAAAATATAGGAAACAAAATCTATCTTTGTAGTTTAGTTGTCCCTCCTTCTAGCACAGTACTGAAAAATCCAGAAGCCTGCTGGGAAAGATTTTGACTCTTTCTTCCTTGTCTCCTGCCCTTCCTATTCCTCAGCAACAGGGATATGAGAGTGGGTATGAAATACAAAAATATAATTTTTATTTCTATATCTTTGAAAAGAAAGGGAAGGGGATGAAAATACATACCACGTAGTTTAAAAGCATAACTTCCTCTGAGTCAGCACTCAAGTAATTTTCCACTTGATTTTAGTATTTTTCCTGTATGACACTATTAACATGCTGATGATTTTCACATCCAGTGTCAGAGAGTATTGTATGTTTGAGAGATTATAGCTAGCTCATTCTGTCTGGCCCTGTGCTGCTTAACTCTTGAGCCATATATAAGCTTTGACGTGTCAGCTGCCACAAATCAAGTGTCAAAAGTGTACATTTGGGAATAAAAATGAAGACAGAAAAACAACTTTTCAGTCTGATCATATTGATGGCAAAAGCTATGTCATTCCCAGAGATCCACAAGGTGGACTTGAAATAAGACATTAAATCAATGTACTACTGTAATGTATTAATAGGGCTCCTATAAACACACCTGCATTTCAGACAGACAGTTCTGAATTCTCTGTTGCACTTGAACATTAATTTCAGTTATCTCTAGAAAATTTTCAAATCCTGGGGCATGTGTATGTTTATAAAATCATTATCACCAGCTCTGAGAAGGAGCTAAAAAGCAAGGCCGTAAATTACTGACATACTGACTGCATCTGCAGTTGCCAACATGTAGCTCTTTGCACACAGCACAGACATGATGCAGATATGCAGACATAAGGACATGGAGCTGTTAGGTCAAGTATGGTGGGCTATAAGACCCCAGGGCTTTTTCCTGTTGCGATGTATGCTTGCAGTAGTGCGCCTAGCGCTTCTGGACTGCTCTCAGCCCTAATGCCGGCACTCGGTGACTGAGGGTCCACAGGACTTGGTGGTACCACTCCAAGGTGCTGTGTGGGTGGCTCACGCTGAGGTGCGCCTGGCTCAAGGAGAGCTGCAGACAGGGCGCAGATGGAATAAGGCACGACAGGAGGCGAAGGGTTTCGGGAGGGGGTCTCCTTGTAGTTCTCCTTTATTGGGGAAGAAGGCAAGGGGTTCCAGGAAGGAGAGAAGCATAGGAGAAATCCCACTGGAGCACTCTGTGCACCAGCTTTTAAGGGGCAAGGAAAAGGGGAGGGGTTTGGGTGAACAACCACTGGGCAGACAGGTCCTCGGAGGGTCCAAGGGCTAGGGAACCAATCGACACAATCGAGGGGAGGGTACAAAACTCACAAACCAATAGAACACCCAATACCACAGAACCTTCTAGAGAACTAGGAGGGACACAGCCTGAGTGGCAGCCTGTCCCCGGGGGCGGGGGCAGGGGCAGGTACTAGATGCTGGTTGCCTCCTCCGACTCCTCCTCCTGGAAGGAGGACTCCACGTCGGAGGCACGGTCAGCATTGCTGGCTACAGCAATTATTGGGGAGCTACCCACCACACATGCTGTTATGGCCTTTCCCAGAACCAGAAGTTCAGCTAGACAGGTAGCCCAAATACACCCACACATACATCTGGCAGCACAGAGTGACCCAGGGAAGGGGCAGTGCCTTCACTGGCACTTGCACACCCAGAGGTTTACACCAAAAGCACTCACATGAACATGAACAAAACTGGCGGCCTGATCACGCCATACTTCCTGGCTAACCAGGCTCAGTGCTTGCTAGCACGCACATGTGAGGCTCTCTGGCAGCCGCTTCAGGTCTATGGTCCCTGCAGTCACTGGCTATCAGACCCCCAGCCTCTCCACTGCCAAGCTCATTGTCTTCTTGTCCAACTCACCAGGTACTCCAGCTGTGCTGTTGGCAGACACACACACAAATGGGCCCCTCTGGCAGCTGACCCATCTCTCCAGGAACTGTCCCCTGGAACTGTGAGCCCCTTTGACCTGTGGCCTCAGCATACATGTGTCAGCACCCTGAAAGCTCATCCCAGCCACCAGCTAGTCTGTTGTGAAGCTCACTGTTGATCAGACACATCCACATGGGAAAATATTTGGGAAGAATAATTTAATCGCATGATAAGCTACACTGAGGTAATCAAGCCCAAGGCTGAGCCAGAGAACTTACTAGCCAGCAGCTTGTTTCACTCATGACAAATCCATTTTATTCTCCACTTCTTTTTTCCACTCATTCCTCTCTAGTCTTTCACTATCTCTTCCTTTCCCTGCATTTGGCCCCTTTTCTGTATGTGATATAATAAATTTTGTCCATTCCCACAATCTTCCTGAAAATGCCTTAAGGTTTACAGAATCTCCAAAGTCCTTTCAAATATTCCATTAGAAGCTTGCACGTCCCCATGAGATCTATAATAATCTTGTTTCTTGCTTTCTTATCAGCAACAAAGTTCTGGTTAAACCTTTTCAAGGCCATACTTTAGAGGTTCCTTCAGTGGCCCATCAGTCAGTGTCCTAAGGACCTCTATATTTCTCACTGTCTTGCTATCTCATCTTCCTCAATGTTTGCTGTATCAGTGTTCAATGCTTTTCTTGCTTCTTGTCCTTGTCTTTTAAGGTGACTAGTTGCTAGCCAGATATCCTTGTACACCAGATATTCTTATATTCCACCTATCTTCATACTGGTGGTGTGTCCTCCCTGGACAACATTATTCTTCTCACAGAGCATGAAATTAAAGGAAAGGAAATCAAATCAGCAGACTAGAAAAATGTAAGCCAACTTTTTCAATATGTTTAATTCAAATTGAGAGATAAAATCTTCTTGCTCTTCACACTTGCTCACAGAAATGTCCAAACACTCTACTTTGCACATAAACATTCTCAGAAACACAGATTTCAGTGACTGTGTTACATCAGTGAAATCTTCACACTTCCAAAATAAGCTGTGAACTCCTGAATTCATAAAATCTGTCCTTCAAGCATTTCTTTTTTCCCACCATTTTCCAAACAACTTAAGCAGTAATTTTATGTGGTTTTAAATGTGTTCATCTGCAAATTTTGTTTTCTCATGGTCAAATTAAGCCAATTCCTGTCATCCACTCTGTTGTTTGCCTTATGCACAAGCATAAATGTTGTTCATTTTACTTTGAATGTTCAGGGTACCTGGTTACAACTCTGGTTTTAATTTCAAACAAGTTAGCTATCAATTGAATTACTTATCTCATAATTAATCAAAGAAGTATTTTTACCACTGCTAAAAACTTCTTAAGACCTTATACAAATGTTATACAGCTGGTTTTCCATTCACAACTGGCATAAAATTATTTCTGGTTATTTTAGGTTATTTCCCAGTTATGGTGACACTATTTAGGATATGTATACTCATGGGAAACTGAGTGTTAAAAGATTATATGACACGCAACACACTGAAAATCTAGAAATGGAAGTGCACAATTAGATCTACTTCATGATTGTTGCTTTATCCAAGACACTGATCCCTTAACTGCAGGTATATAATCCTGTTACTGGATTCCTTACTGAGACAACACGTAAGACCAACCAAAGCTCTGTGAGGCTAACGGCTGCAAGATAGAATGGAAATTCTCTAATCTATTTAGCAAAAAATGCATATTATTTCTGGTATCCACTACTCAAAAAAGGGAAGGAAAATCTTGAGTTTAACTTTTGAAATATAAAGCCATAGCAACAGAGGAGCAAACTATGAATGAATAACAGACTCTATCTTGAATCAGCGATCTGTGAGCACCATGTATATATTGAAATAATCATGATTCATTGAGGAAAAAAAGAAAAAAAGTTAGTTTAATCTTCAAGCACCTTAAGCCTGTATTCTTCAAATCTCTACAGTGCCATTCAACAACTAAAGTTCTCTCCTGTATTACAGAAGAAAAATTACGCAGATAATTTTATATGGTATCATCATGTTTAAAGATGGCATTCCTCTTTCTTGGAATGGACTTCTCTGCTTTCTTTAAAAATAATTAAATTATGTTGGGTATTACAGGAATGAATACATTGTCATTGTGTACTGACTAAAGGTGCTATTCTGTAGGAACATTTTTGTAAAAACTCCATCTAGGCTGTATTGGGTTTGTGTGGCCAGGTTTTGGTTGTGGGGGAGGCTACAGGGTTGGCTTCTGTGAGAAGCTGCCAGAAGCTTTCCCCGTGTCTGGCAGAGCCAGTGCCAGGCAGCTCCAGGATGACCTGCAGTTGGACAAGGCTGAGCCAATCAGGAATGATAGTAATGCCTCTGTGATAACATATTTAAAAAGAAAAAAATAAAAGTTATTGTGCAAATATAATTGCCACCAGGGAAGAGAGGAGTGAGAATATGTGAGAGGAACAACTATGCAGACACCAAGATCAGTGGAGAAGGAGGGGCAGCAAGTGCTCCAGGCACTGGAGCTGGAATTCCTTTGCAGGCCATCGTGCAGCCCATTGTGAAGCAGGTGTGCCCCTGCAGCCCATAGAGGTCCACGAGGATGCGGAGATCCATCCGCAGTCCATGAAGGAGACCTGCGTAAGAGTAAGTGGATGCCTGAGAGGAGGCTGTGAACCCTGGGAGGCTCGTGCTGGACCAGGCTCCTGTCAGGGACCTGTGGACCTGTGGAGAAGAGCCCACGCTGGTAGGATTTGTGACCCTGTGGGGAACCCACACTGGAGCAGCCTATGCCTGAAGGACTGCACCCTGTGGAAGAGTGACTCATGTGGGATGGACTCACATTGGAGGAGTTCACGGAGAACTGTCTCCTGTGGGAGGGACCCCATGCGGGGAGTGGGGGAAGCACCCTCCTCCCTGAGCAGCAGCCAAGGAACAACGTGTGATGAACTGACCATAACCCCCAATCCTTATGCTGCTGGGGGGAAGAAGTAGAGCTGGGAAGGAGGGAGAAGTGGGGGAAGGTGTTTTTTAAATTTTTTTTTTTATTTGTCATTATCCTGCTCTTATTTTGTTAGTAATAAATTCAAATAATATCCCCCAGTTCAGTCTGGTTTTCCTGTGATGATAATCAGGGAGTGAACTCTCCCTGTCCTTATCTCAGCTCACAAACCTTTCACTATATTTGGACTCCCCTGTCCAGCTGTGGAGGGGAGTGATAGAACGGCTTTAGTGGGTACCTGGCATCCAGCCAGAGCAAACCCACCACACAGGCTAAACTATTTTTGCAGTCAGAGACCAGGCAGTAATAGCTTGATTAAATTATCAATAAAATATTTCAATGCAGTTGTCATGACAGTGATGCCTAAAATTGGGAGTACCTGAAACAGAGACTGAACAAAGTTAGTGAATAAAGTATGAATTTATTGAAGGCCTTTCGGGTGGTACACCTCTGGTACAGAGCCTTGCCGATGCTAGGCTAGACCAAGATGGACCCCGATCACGAGTTTTTCCCCCCAGATATAGGTTTGGTACATTTTCTTATCAGAAGTTAGTTGTCCAATTACAGTTCCAGGTAATGAGGTAATATTCCCCCACTCACCCCCTTGCAATTCACTTTTGTTTATACTTAGGCCTAGGATAGTGACCTTGTTTTCCAGGCCTAAGAAGAATGTTTTGTCTAACAAGAATGTGAAGCACATAATATGGAGTTCAGAATTACACCCTAGTACAGTTCAGGGTTAGAAAAATTCAAAAGCTAATTCTTAAGGCATCAACAGTAATGGAAAACACTTTAATAGGATCCTATTTTGAAAAAGTGCAAAAGTGGACAAAAAAATCAGACATAATGAATTATACTTATTAAGATAATCACAATGCAATTATATGACCTTTTCCATGACAAATTATTTTTATGATCCTGATAAGTTAAAATATTAATTTCTAGTTCCATCTTGTCTATGTATTTCTCTAGAATACTGCAGAACATATTACAACAGAAACATGAACACTGTCTCTGATAGCACTTTTGCACAGCAAATATCCTCACTAAAAAGTATTTTTAAAGTTATTTTCAGAAGAAATAAAATGAAATTTAAAGTACAACCTTTAGCTGAACAGTTGCTTAAATCAGATTTATTTATTTTCATTTACCTTCACAAATGATGATGCTGGTTTTTATAATAAAGAAGATTTTCTAATATAAAATCTAAAAGAGATGGACATAGGAAAAAAAAGAGCTTTTTTTCATTAAATGCATTATTAAAGCTAAAGACCACCTGAGCAGGCAAGAATGAACTATTAAAGCTACAGACCACCTGGACACACCGTTATGTGGAAGACCCTGTTAAAATGTAAGGGAATTCAGGGTGTTCCATTTCTAAAACACTTACAAATTTCTAAATCCCTTACAAAGTTTCTGACTCTGGTCTAGTGAGTAATAAGTAAAAATTGTAATCACTGGAAAGCTAAGCCTCTAGAAATATAAGTAACCTCTGTGAACTTGTTGCCTCTATCTATTTTTCAAGAAATAAAAACTCACATCTTCTGGCAAACTTTCGAAAGAGGCTGCATGTGGCTAGCCATGACCACAACCATGAGACCATCGCTGTTAATGTTTTGATCAGTACTCCCAAAATATATGCATTAACAAGTTGGCTAGCAGGCAGGTTAGCACCACATGATTTTAAAAGCTGACCAAACAACCTATCATTTTGCTACAATAGGTAGGTTATCAAACATGTCTTGACATACGTTACTGATAAATATGATATTTGCTGTTGCAAGGCATACAATAAAAACACTTAAGCTAAAATGCCAGGAACAGGCTTTAGGTTGTATATGAAATATTTTCCACGATTATCTGTTATCTGTTCACATTGTTTCTCCTGATGCTGCACTCATCTCTTACTTATCTGTTACGGGTACCATTTCTCATATTTTGTGGCTCAAAAAAGTACTTTATGCATCTGTAAGACTGATGCCATAATCAATCTCTTTATATAAATAATGGAATAAACTGTGCAGAAGGTTGCACAGGATGACTCTCGAGTCTTACACCAGGTGGGAGAGTTCTAAATGAAAGATAGAGAACTTAATACAGATTTCTCTCCAGGTGCTTTAGAAAAAGAATATGGGAACTTTTTAAGTAAAAGTGGATTTTCTTGGTGCTAATCAATCTAAATACAAATGAAACAATAGAAAGCCCCATTTTTTATTGCATTGTGACATACTAATTTTGGTGTGTTGCTGAAGTAAGTGAGAGACAGAGTCATCATCACTCACACAACTTTCCAAACACAGGAAACTAGATCTTCTCAGAGGTTTATGTAACTCATATATACATCATTACTTTTTCCAAATATATGTTAAAAATGTATTCTTTTTAAAAGTTAAATAACTTTGAATACTTAGAGGTCAAATATTCCATTAGTTGTTGAAGTCTCCCCCTGAGGAGCCACACAATTTAAAAAGCTTCTCAATAAGAGGTTTAATTCTGCATAGAGCCACTTTGAATAATGCTAGACAAGCCATGCATTAGAAATAATAAAGATAGAATATCCTTGTTTGTACTTTCCTCGATCAGACACTGCAGCACAGATCACATGTAAATTAGATGAGCCTAAAATCAGTGGGGCTGTTCACAACAGTATTATTCTATGTCCATATGCATGGCTGAAGGTGGCCACATCTGCCACCCATTGCACTCCTCTAAGGTAAATGGTTTTGCATGTAATTTGTAAAAACCTTGTTCTGAAAGAAGCTATTCAAAAGCATTAAGAGTATAATCACCAGGTCATTCTCCCAGTCGATCCAAAGGTTTATTCTTTGTCTAGATCTGTGAATTCTTGCCGGTTTTAGTTTTTCCTCATCAATATTCAGCTAATGTTTCTTCAAAAAGAAAGGGGAGCATCTGTAAACAGGAGAAATAGGGGCCATTTTCCCCAGAAGGTATTGGAAGCAAGTATTGCAGCAAGACGCAGTTTTTATACAGCATTAGAGTTGTGAAGGAATGGGCAAAAATCATATTCTTACAGAATATAATCATCTCATTCATTTATCAATAATGCAGAATTTAAGGTTTGTGCACATGTGATGAACAAAGAGGAACTATAAACTGTACTTTATACTGCAGAAGACCATGGAGTGTTGCAAGAATGACAGCTACATGTAACTGTGCAATATATCAGAAACACACCAGTTATAAAATACTGCTTATGTTTTCTTCATGCAAAATAACTCAGTGCCCAGGCCACACCATCAGAAAATACAGAGCATGAAAGCATCTGTTACAAATTACATTCAAGTATTAGATGTGTCTAAAATGTTGACCATAGAATACCATTAAAAGCAGCAATTCTCAAGTACAGATAATACTTCAGGAGGGAAAAAAAGGATGTTTTAAAAAGGATGTTTTGGACTTTTAGAAGTCCAAAATAATACAATGGAATTTGTTTTTAATACACATTAGTATAAATTTGGGGTTTTTTTTGTTCTGGCCTCACTGTGACTTTAGCTGCCCTTCAATGATAAAACTTAGCATATTTTGCAATATTGCAATTAAGCCACTATTGCAAACACTGTTATAGATCAGTGTAGTGCATCCTGGGACTAGGATGACTTGCAAAAAATCAGGAATGAAGGGTAAAATCACTAAAAATTAGGTTTCTTATTTTCATCTGTTTAACTTGTATCTCTTTTCTGAAGTTTCTTAATTAGAAAACTGAAGTGTAGGGAACAAATATTTTCTTTCAGGTGCCCTCATGAACTAGTGAGAAATTTAGAAACAAAAATTATCTTTACAACATGGCAGCATAACTATTCCCTGGACTACTTAAAGTGGAGGAGGAACACAATCTACACAAACAACTGTAGTAGTTCTGCAAAGCCTGCATTTCCTTATACACAATCCACACAAACAACTGTAGTAGTTCTGCAAAGCCTGCATTTCCTTATATACAAAACCCCCAGTGAAGTAATGATGAACCTAGAGTAATTACAGGAAATCATAAGTATCTTCTCTACCACCAGCAACAGACAAATGGACACAGTCCCCCATTCTTTATACTATAGATTAGATGAAGATTACAGTTTCCACATTCTTTTTGTTTGGTTTTGTTGTTGTTGTTTGTTTGTTTGTTTATTTTTCTGGACTTGGAGATTGCTTGCAGATAAAAAAGGGTTCTGTACCCAGCTCAGTAATGAGACAGCATGCCATCCAATTTTAGCCTGGTAGGCTATATGAAAACAAGGTTTATGCAATCTCTCTGTCTCTGTCTGTCCCAAGTTCCAATAACCTTGAAAGCATTATTCAGCTTCAGTGGAGTTTGAGAGATAATCTCATTTACAGAAGTTTCACAGAAATAGATGACCAGGCAGGAGACACAAGGAACTGAATGTTTAGGAGTCAACACATAATAACTTCCTATCCAGTCAGCAAATTTCTACAAATTTCCACTTCTGAGCATGGCAGCCTGCATGTTGCTGTCAAAATGCTCTGCAGTAGATGTTAGGTATATGCAGTCAAAACAGAAAATATAATTCAGATAAATAATAGCCAAGCAAGAGGAAAATCCATAGAAAACCAGGCTTCATTACCTTCAATATTCACAGAATTGGTGGCTTATATTTCTAAAGGATTAAATAAATGCAGGCAGTCTGAAGTTTTTTCAGATAACCTATGCTAGTAAATTGCTATTCATCTTGGAGGAAAATTAGAAGTAAATATAATTCTTCACTGGCACTTCTAGGGTCTAAGTCTCTTGCAGGTGCTCACAGGACCCGGGAGGGCTGCACACTGGTGCAATCAGCTGCTGTATGGATTGCTAACTCCAGCCCTTTCAAGGCCCTGACTCACTTATCATATCCCAGCCACAAAACTCAATTTGAAAGCAGATTCATTGCTTGGATTTCTTTACTGATGTACTATCAGAAGTATAAACTGCACTCCCTTAGTGATCTATGAGAACTAAGAGCTCGTATTACTTGCAGCTGTCCCATAACTCAGTCCAAAGGTGATGATTTCAGCTTCTCTCCTTCTGCCATCTGAGTATTTCCGTTTCATACCCCTCCTACTAGCACCAGTATTACATACCATTCCTTTACCATGTATTTCTGAACTGATTAATTTCTTTGTCTCTGTTTAAGCATGCAATCCTCATCTAGATATAATCTATTCAGTTCATGAACCAGCAATATTGGATGTTGTGCATTCTGTACCTCCTTGCTGCAAAATACTGTTTCATAATCACAGGAACCCTGTCTTGATTATCCCAACCTCAGCAGCTCATTTCAGTAACATTTTAAGTACCCCATCACATATTTAAGCATTTCTAATATGCTTCTAATTTTTACATCTTTTTACCACATATTTTTCATTTTTTTCAAGACTATACAGTTGGTATGAAACTTTATATTATTGTTTATCCTCAGTTTTCCTTGGATTATTTTAGCTTATACCAAATAAAGTATTTTTAAGGTGACCTTGAGGATTTATGGCTGAGCTTGATCCTTACAGTGTTTCAATTTCTCTTTCTACAATGCTCTCTTTAACATGTATTTTCAAAGTGAAAATAACACAAAGCAAACAGATAGCCAGAGATATGTTCGCTCTCATCATGGCAGCTGTAAAGAGAGAAAATCCCCAAGCCATTCTGTTTGTGTCAAAGCTATGGAGGAAAGGCTCTGCCAAGTGGTGAGAAGTCTTTAACAGGAAACATCTCTATTGACTACAGTAACGGAGAACCTCTAAATCCCTGGCTGATTTCAACTGTTGCTTCTATCATGGCAGGGGAAAATCTCTCTCCAGTAGTCTTGTAATAATCTTGCCTGTGTGGCGCCTTATAGGTTAGTTTGAAGGCTGGAAGTGTTGGATAAAAACTGCTGCAGTTTAAGGTGCAAAATTATGATTTGATAAAAATCTCTATTCTAATTACAATTTACTAACAATATTTCTCTTGAATAAATTTGTATTGAGAGAATTTAATTGCCATAACTCAGTGTGATCTCCCAAAGCTGCTCCAAAAACATTTTGGTTTGACCTTTTCTGGCTCATCGCCAGTTGTGTGATGACTCAGGTCAATGTGACTGGCTGCCACTATTATTTACAACAATGTGAAAGGCAAAGACTTAGTGTTCTTGCTTTCTCTTCATACAGCCAAAAGTTATGACTATTTTTTACACTGCACTTTGTGCTCCCTGGATCAATGCAAAGTTGAGCCAGATCCAAAAGCCAATAGCCAGTGAAATTAATAGTCAGGCCTGAGCCTACCAAATTTGGGATTTGCTGATGCTTTAAAGCAAGATACAAACTCCATATAGGTCCTGAGCATGCCAGGCACCTGTTCAAGGTACCTGACACATACCATTTTGTTGTTAAGAACTCACAAAATACCATGGTCAGTCTTGTTGTACAGAAAGCTTTATATGGGTACCTCAGGAACCTTGAACAGTGATGGGCCAAAGACTCAGGTGGACGTCTACCAGAGGAACATGGGACATGCCAGCTTTTGCCAGTACAGCTTGAACATACCTGGCTAGAGAAGTAGAGTCAAGCCACCTGCACTGAGGACTCACCATTACTTGAACTGGAAAACGAAGGCTAGGGACTATTGCAAGCCAAGACTTCTTAAACTCCCAGAAAACACCAAGAAGTTCCAAGGATAAAGGGAACTGTATCCAAGGATAATGGGCTGGCATTGGCCTGGATAAAGATAAATGAAGATTTTTTTTTTTTTCCTCTAAGCACAAGCTTGGTTGGGAGAAAGTTATTTTCTGTGCTGATCATATCCTGGTCCCACTACCAGATGCTGTGTACCCTGCAGGCATGGCTGTACTGCAGATGGCCTCACAGCTGCACCTGCTCTGGATGGCTGCTGGAGGCAGCCTGTCTCCTCCCAGCCTTTGGAGCAGCCTGGCACCCTGCCCCAGCCTCGTAATCACTGCAAGTAGTCATAAGGACCTCTCTTCCTCATTCTCTGCCTCGAACCTTGACCTTATGCTTGCCCTTGCACTGGAATACATGGGGTGAATCACAGAATTACCCCCAGCCTGATTCATTCCTGCAGCTGGGTCAAGGTTCCCAAACCAGGCAGAGCTCCTTCCTGCTTTCCTCCCGAGCTGTGTCCCCCCTGCACAGCTTTCATGCCTTTGGTGCTCCCACATCGCCACAGAGTCGTTCTCCCGCGTTGCCAAAGACAGTGGGTAGCGTTTTTCATGGCCTAGAGGCAGACTCATGAAGAGAAGCCATCACAATTTGTTCACTTCTAATGTACTTCATCTTGCTCTGGCAAATCGTTGGAGAACATCTCATGCCCATGCCCTGGATAAACATCCTCTGTACAAGCAATATTGTATAATGTGACGGGAGTTATGAAAAAGCTCTGCAGTCGTTTCTGGCACCTCTTGTTGCTGACCTGCCACCGCTTTCCTCTCAGGAGCGTCTCCTGTCTCCCTGAGCACAACGGGGCGAGGTACTCCCACCAGAGCTACCAAAGAGGGCATGGAAAACAGCGATGATGCCTCACAAGGTACCACGGAGTTAAGGACAGAAGAAGGGGGCCCTCACAGCTGCGGGCAACTAGCAATAGGACGAGAGGATTTAGGCTTAAACTGTACCGGGGGGATTAGGCTGGACGTTAGGAAGAATTTCTTCACAGAAAGGATGATTAGACATTGGAATGGACTGCCCAGGGAAGTGGTGGAGTCACCGTCCCTGGAGGTGTTTAAGGAATGACTGGACGTGCCACTCAGTGCCATGGTCTAGTTGACACGGTGGTGTTCGGTCATAGGTTGGACTCGATTATCTCACAGATCTTTTGCAACCTAGACGATTCGGCTATTCTGATTCTGAACCACGGCTGACGGGGAAACCCCGGATGCAATCCCGCTCTGTCCCACTTCGTCCCACTGCCGCATAGCGGGGCTGCGCGATCTCCCTATTCCCCTTTTCCCATCCCTTCATTCCATGCCCGGATACAGGGTCGCCCCGAACCTCTCGGGACGGCGGTTTATGTGCCATTCCCGAGCCTTGGGCTGGCCGGGGCTCTAGCACGGCGGGGCGGGCAAGAGCACCGCGCTCAGGCAGCTCCGCCCGCGTTCGGGCGGGACGGGCCCGGCTCCGCCCCGCGGCTG
>VZRJ01007336.1:40040-86499 GCA_013397565.1 Ptilonorhynchus violaceus
TCGGCGGGGCCTGGGCAGGCCCGCGACGGGGCGGGGGGTGCCTGGCCTGGGCCTGCCTCGCATTGCCTTACTTTGCCCCGAGGCGGGTCCCGCGCCGAGACCCACCCCCCACCCCAGGCGGGCCAGAGGCCGCCTGGGCAGCCCAGCAGCGGCCGAGCTCGCCGGGCCTGGGTCCGAGCCCGTCGGCTGTAAACTTCGCCATGTTAGTGAGAGCAGCTGGCGCTGACGGGCGAGAAAATGCCTAAATCCCGGGATTTTGCCTCCTGTATTTTTGGCAGCGCCCGCCTTAGCGGCCAAGCAGTGTCCGAGAGGGGGTCTGTAAAGGGGTCGTGAAAAGCAGCACTGGTACTGCCCACCCGTGCTGGACAAGCCTGTGGCTGCTAAGTCACCTTACCCTGCCGCGTCCTCTGATTTGGAGGAGTTTGTGATGTTCGCGGTTAAGGCACAGCTGATGGGGCAGACGGTCGTTGCAATTCGAAATATTTTGTTTTATTGAAAAAGAAGTAGGTTTGTAATCTCAAGTTTATATGTTTGCATATAAAGGGTAAAAACACCAGCCTAACTTGCTGGAGAAGTATAGCAATTTAGTTTGAGTCTGTAAAGTTTAACTGAGTTTATAAACAAAAATTTTTCCCGAGTCTTGCATGAACCATTGTGGTGGTTCAGTGTGTCTTGTGACACTGTTTGGGTTTTGTCTATGTACCATTGTGCTGCAGTGCATAGCAAGCTGAAGGGTGCAGTCTTAAACAAAAGCCACTTGTCACAACATTTTTAATTTAACAAACTCTTTTTAACAGACTGTGAATTCACAGAAACTCCAGATAAGTCCAAGGAGAATGGAGTATAACATCAGTTACAAGGGAGACTGGATCAAAGCACAGCTGTTCAGGAAGTAGGATTTCTGACTTTGGTGACAGTATAGAAGCTGTGACATACAAAGATGTTACATTCCCAGAGTCACTACTATTCAGCCTATAAGTGCTGGATAAAAACAACATGTTCTTGACTTGTGGTCCACTGTAATAAAGTTCAGGCTTGGCTGAGGGGAAAAGCATGTTGGTGGATCAAATTCTGCTCGAAGGTGGTTCTCTGTTTTCTCATTTTTGAACTGAGACGTGTCTCCCAGGTCTCTGGCACCATTAAATTCTAATTATTGAATCTCAGGTACAGTTGGCATTGAAGGATGCACCTGCATTAGTACTTTAATTCAAATAAAGGATGTGCTCTTGAAAGGAGTTCCCAGTCATCCTTGCCTCCTGCACTTTGGTTCATGTTATAGTGTGATCAGGGAGTGTGTGAACTTTTTGTTTTGGAAGAAGCTAAAGCTAGGAGGTGCACTTCAGTGTCAGTGTAAGTCTAGATAAGATCTAGTATGGAATGAACACACAAAAACACGTACAGTGAGGATTTTGGATCCTCAGTAACTTTCTTTTACAGAGTTGCTGCTTGGTCTGTATTTAGTTGTTAATGTAGACGTAGCCTGAGCCTACTGTCCGTATAGCAGCTAAGTTGGATGTAGTTGTAGCAGAACAGCATGATCCCTAAGCTTTCAGATCTATAATTGTGACAGCTATTGCCTGAGCTGCAAGACTCAAGTTCCGTAGCTTGAAGGCTGTACGTCAGCTGCAAGGAGAAAAGTAAACAAAACTCCCATGTGGGAATAATTGTCAGCAGCTTTTTCAGGGTGTTTTTTTCAATAGTTCAGTAGTTCTAAGTTTCAGTTCAACAATTACCATTATTGAATGGCTCCCAAACTCAGAATGTTTAAAAAGTGCTGTAGCAGCAGAAGGGTAAATAGTTTCCCTGCTTGTAAAGGTTTAATGACCTACATGAAAAAAATAATCCTGCATATTTGCTGGAGCAGTAACTGAGACTAGTTGGCATTTATTGACTTACTTTTCTCCTCCCACATTCACCCACCCTTTGTGACGATATAATAAATTAATGTTGTGTTTGTCTTGCCATCACCATATTTGAGATACTTCTGTTCTGTTTTGAGTGGTTGGTTTAAAATCTTCTGGCTTGTTTTCCTCATTTAATCTTCCTCTTAGGGCTTTCTTTTAGTGAACCAGCATGATAATTGCTAGCTGCCGCTTTAAAAATGCCTCTTAATGGTGAAAAAAAACCCAGCGGAGTTTTGCATATTCTCTTTAAATCATGCAGTTCCTCAAAACACTGATGAATTTAGTGACTGCTGTCTCTGTATGTTAGGTAACTAAAGTGGATTATGGGGATAAGTTGGACAACTGATTTCCACCGCTGTAGAGGTTTGTTTTTTTAACTTGGAGTTTGTTTTCCACCTGTTGCAAATTGGGGAGGTTTCTGCTTGCAGCACTTTTTTACAGACTTTAGTTTCAAGTGTTCGGTGTTTCAAGGTAGTTTCAGTGTCATGGCTGAAAAGCTACAGTGATGAGAAAAAACTAAAATATGCACAGGTAACAAAAGGCTTTTGTCAGTAATACTTTTTTTTTTTAACAAGTCTTTATAAATGCTGTATATTGGCAGCCGCTATGTTAAAGTAACTCTTCTTTTTGGCTTGGCTTTCCTGTCCTCTTTTGAATTAAAAGGAATTATTAGTTCAAGCACCTGGAGATCTGTATTTCTAGCTTGGAAACTGGTAGCTGATCCCATGTTCTCAAAACAAGTCCCAGCTAAAAACTTAGTAGAATTGGGTCTGTCATGTGTGCAAAATTCACTCAAAATTACAAAATTGCTTTCTATGGCCCAATCTTGATTGTTGTTGTTGTTGTTGTTTAATACGAGAATTAACGTGTTGTGTTAAAGCCTGTATGGTAACAATCCTTTGAAAAGCTGTTGCAACTTCTGCCAACAGTTGTACTGGTCTAACTTTAAAGTCTCTCATCGATCCCCTTTCAACCTGTGCATACTGGAGAATCTGAACAAAGCTCCCATTAATTCAGGTTCTTTACAGTTTGGGATTGGCTCCAGCTTGACAGGGCCTTAGTGCTTTGCAGGTCTTAAGGGATCCTTAAGGGAACAAAGGAGAACTGGAGTTGTCTTGTACTATGGCCACAGACTAACAGTTACCTGGTGCAGAGAAATAAATGCAAGCCATGTTTGAATCGTTCTCCCTGAAAGCTGTCTTCTGACTTTGATTTTAGACATGGGAAAATCACTTTCTCACCTGCCTATGCATACATGCAAGGAAGATGGCTATGATGGGAGCTCAGTGTCTGATAACGTGAGGAATGGTTTAGTTCACTCGGAAGTGCACAATGAAGACAGCAGATGCGGAGATGTGTCGCAGTTTCCCTATGTGGAATTTACAGGAAGAGACAGTGTCACCTGCCCGACTTGCCAGGGAACAGGAAGAATTCCACGAGGTAAGTTTTCTTTTTTATTCTTTTTATTTATTTTTTAACTTAGAAATTTACATCATAACCACATGCAGTTGTAATAATTCATAACAAATAGCTCTTCAAGTCAAGATGAAATTTTTTCATCTTTTTGACTTCTTTTTAGCACTAAGCATTTTGTTACACTAGATGAGTGTAACAAATTGGATCAGGTGTTACGTGTTGACTGTTACTCCTTAGATCGCCTCTTGTCTGTACAATGCAACTGTTTCTTGCTTCTCAGCTTTAGATCCACGTATAACCATAGCTCTTGCAAGTTGAACTAGCAAACCTTTAGTTTCATGACATTTTATTACATCTTTTTTTAATTTCCTATTTTAAACTGTAGTAGTTTAGAGAAGGAAAAAGGTCATGTTTGAAGGTCTTTTGAGGGGAGAGAGGAAAAATTAAGTGTTCACAGAATGCATGACTTATAAGACTATAATATGTGATATGATGGCTAGACTATAATAAAATTATAGTTTTGTTGAAATTACGTTTTGTTACTTGGACAGCTTTAGGTTTTTAGTATGATGTATAAAAGCAGGACTGTGCTGTTTTCTTCAAAGGTTGAAGATGCTTCATTGAAGCAGAGATGAAAATTTGTTTTAAATTGGTAGGGGCTTTTTAGAAGGTTGATGTTTTACATGCTACTATATACTTGGTTAGCATGTTTTGCTTGGTTTAGTGATTCAGCATGGAATCATTTCCAAGTGCTTGATTAGCTAAGTGATGACTTGGTCAAATTCTGCATTTGGCTTAAAAATTGCAGATCTGATTTGGCCTTGCAGCCTCTGTTCTCATACCGTTCCACAACAAATAGCACAAGCTCTACAGGCAGATGTAGTACATGTATTTTCAACAACTCATCTGTGCATGTATTCTTTATTTCTACTGGTAAGATAGCCCCCTTTGAAAATGCTGTCTAGTGACATAACTTGTTTGGAGAAATTCCAGTAGATACTTACTTTGACTTCCAGGGTGCTGCAGCGCAGCAGCACCATGACAAATGATTTTGTATACCCCTAATTTCCAGAATGCAGTGTATGCGTAACTTGTGTTGCCAAGGCCACCTATATTAATACATAGTAGTTTAGGGTTAGGTTGTTTCAGTTTGGGTTTGTTGTTTGTTGGGGTTTTTTTTAACCAAACCTGACTTGTGCTTTTCAGAAGAGTACATGCAGAATGCCTTCTGGATCAGTTCTTACTGCCCAAGCTTCTGAATGTTTTGTCCCATAAGTTCACATGGTCTGGCGTAGAGAGCTCAGAGCTGTTCTATGTCTCTGTTTTTCTGCAGGAAGTGGTGCCAGAGGCAATGCTGCCTCTGGCCATGTGTGCAGCACCGATGCAGAATTTATTGCTGTTTTGGTCTTTGCGGACTTGGTGTTTTTTCCTCTCAATGTTGCGTAAGCTGTGCTCTGTTTCAGAAAGTGACATAAGCTACAGTAGTATTCGACCTGGGTCCTTATCTGGAGTTTAAATGTTTATCTTTAGTGTTTATTCTTTGGTGCCATGAAGTTATAACGGGTACCCTTTGTGTAAAGGAGCTGCAACAACACTTATTCTTTGTTTAAATTCTGAAAGGGTGTTTTTGTTTCCAGGGCAGGAAAATCAGCTGGTAGCATTAATTCCATACAGTGATCAGAGACTGAGGCCAAGAAGAACGTAAGTTGTTTGTGATTCCTGAATCTACAGTTAATTATTCCGTTCTAGTTAAAATTCAGCAATTCAAAGGAGATAGCAAAGAATCAAGCAAAAATCACAGGAATGCTCTCTTGCATTCAGTGTTGGAAGAACAGTGCTTGTGGGTAATGTCAGCCTTAACCTCTAACTCTTGGAGAGTTATTTATTAACAGGTGTGCATACTTCCATCACAGTACATCTTAGCTAAGTAATACTGTATGACCTACTCATGTACGTATTTATCTGCATGTTTACAGTAATGATATATTTCTCAATCTCTGTAGCATCCTAATTGATCTAAGCAGACACATCTTCATTGTTAATCAGTAGCATCATTGAGCCACTACTACAAAATAAGTCACCTAAAATTCATTTGTAAAGTTCTAATTTTTGCAGCTAGCAAAATCAACAATTTCTGATACAGCATATTTAATTTTTTTTTCTAGGATCCTACTTAAAGGTTTCACTACAATGCTCAGGGCTTTTTGTTCTGATGTGTTTTGGTTTTTTGCTTAGTTTTTTTTCTTAATGTTTGGATGTTTCTGTAGTAAACAGAAATGAGTGCCAAGAACAAGAAATTCAATACTTTCACATAGTACTATTCTGGATCATATATCTGATGTAATGGTAGTACAAATTTGAAACATACGGCTGTAGTGTTCTAATTTTGACAAAATTGGAGCTTTAGTAGAGCCTTTTATTTGTGGAGGGGTTTTTTTATTATCTCTGACACAGCTACCCACACACAGCCACACCCACACAAACACACCCTTTTGTATCAGGTTAATTGTGAATTTCCCTAGCTGAAGTCTTAACGCTTTCCCTGGAAGCCGGGATTCTCTGTCATAAGAGCTTTATTTTGTGTTCTGGATGTGTTCTGCGAGACGTCCACAAAATTATAAAAGCTGTGCTATAAATAAATGTTAAGAGGAAGTGGTTTTGTTTCAAAGCATGTAAATAAATACTTACTTCTTCTATTTTCTTCTGCAAGTTACAAATGTTGGGATAACCACGTGATTTGAAATGTGATTTCTCATGTATATACAGGAGTAACAGCTGTTTAAGACATAGCTGTGAAATGCAGCATAGATTTTTTTTTTTTCCCTTTTAGAAGCTAATGGAAGCTAGAAATAGACCAAATTAGTTGTATTGACTGGTTCTGCTCCTTATCACTTAAAAGAAAATAGCATGTCACTGTTGTTTAATGTGCTTTTGACTCTGAAATGTGCTCTTTTTTTCTCCAGAAAGCTCTATGTGACTGCTTCTGTAACTGTGTGTTTACTACTTTCTGGGCTGGCTGTATTTTTCTTGTTTCCTCGCTCGATTGACGTTGAGTACATTGGTGTGAAGTCAGTATATGTCACTTACGAACAGAGTAGGCGGATAATCTATCTAAATATTACGGTAAGTCTGACTGTCTGTTTGGGTGTTTGTAATGCATAAATGCAACAGGGGATACTGCTGTGACAGTTTAATGTACATAGAAACTTTGATCTAGCTGAAAAGCTTAGTTGGTGCCTTAAGAAATAGAATCAGTGACCAGTTTGAAAAATGTTACTAGACCTGCTGTGGCTGGTTCCTGTAGCTGTACCTTATGGAGGTGTAGTTGCCAGCTGACACTGGACCTTCTGTTTTCAAGGGAATAGTAACTTTGGAGATCTCAGCAGTATTTTTGGAATATGTTTGAAATGTAGTGTATGTATGTAGGAATGCTGTTTGCTACTGCCCTGGTATTATACATCTGTCAAAATTGGGTTTGAGGAAAAATACTTTCTTATCCACCTTAAAACTTAAAGGAGCTTTTCACACATAGTTCTTGATTTCTTGGTAACGTACTTGATACAGGATTGCCTAAAAACGTTTGGTAGAGATCTTCATTTTAAATAAAGCAAATTTGCCATGGTAGAAAGGTGTCCTGTGATAGCTAAATTTCCTGGAAGGAATAATTGAGGATAAGAAGAAATGCAGTATTTGCAGTGGAGGGTTGTCACCAGGGAGGTTGTGCAGAAGTTTATGCTGCTCAATATATTCACTAAACAAACCTCAGAAAGGAGTTAAGTGATGGTCCATGACCTCACTCCTCTCTGCAGTCTTAGCAGGCAGGACAATTTACTTGCATAATTTCAGGTATTATTGTCTCATGCACAAGTTTCAAAATGCTTGCTCATCAAGATACACAGAATGGATAGCTGTTACTGTTTTGTGTTTGTTTTTTCAGAACACACTAAATATAACCAATAACAACTATTACTCTGTTGAAGTGGCAAATATCACAGCCCAAGTTCAGTTTTCAAAAACAGTTATTGGCAAAGCACGGTTAAACAACATCACCAACATTGGGCCACTGGATATGAAACAGGTAAGTAGCATAGGCTTTCAAAGTGGAACACATGTTAATCTTCATACATAAATCTACTTATTTTTGTTTTCATTGCTTTTTTACTGTGTTTTTTCTAGATTGACTATATGGTGCCCACCATCATACAAGATGAAATGAGCTACATGTTGTAAGTGTACTCAGCTCTAAATATCACATGGGTCTTATTAAAAGTTGAAATGCTATTAAAAACAACCCTTTTCGAAGCCAGCAGAAATCTGTTTGAAAACGTGTTAAGGCATTTCCTTTAAGTTTAATAGTACTGAAAAATAGGTAAACCACAATTGTTTGATTGCTTTCATATAGTGGCTTGCTGTACCTGGCCTTTAGGCCTTTCAGTGGTATCTCTGTCCCAGTGTTTTAGGCCTTGGCACTAGCTAGGACTAAAGCTTTAGGGGGTGAAAGTGCAGGTGTGTTCCCCTAACAAATTCTATAGTAACTATCCCACAAATTCCTCTGCAGTAGAAGGAAATTTGTATTTCATGCTGTGCAAATTAGAGACTAATTTGTATTTTTTTTCTTCACACCTTGTGTATGCAATGGTAAGCAGTGCTTACAGCCTGCCCTTTGAGTGGTTTTATTCATAGCTTCTGAAAGGTCATTTGTCCAAAAGACTGTTAGCTCATTATATTTTGATAACAAACCCGAATTTTAATTCTCTTACACTGAAATGCAGTCTGAACAGAAAGAGTTAACTGTTGAGACTTCAGGTCTGTGTGCAGTTGTAGTGGATGCCAGCCCCTTTGGGGAGGGAGAAAACCTTTTTGCTTTGAAGTGTTGAAGTAAGTTGGAATAGGTATGAAATGGCAAGAGAAGCACAAACTTCAAATCAACAGAAATTGTTGAACCTCTGTCACCTTTTAAAAGCATGTAAGTTAGCTTTATGTAAACACTGAATCCTGTGAATCTGCTCACTCTTTGGATGCAGGAGGAATAAATAAACTTCATAGCCTTCATAGGACTCATGATAATACTCTATTTTCTTACAATTTGAATCAGCTGTGTTCACTCACTGTTTAATACTGTATCATATTTTTGTTGGTGCAGGGGGAAAGAATGACAGCATGCAAATATTGTGGGTGGCTGCCAAGCAATCTAATTGCACTGATCACATGCTTTTCATTCTAGAGTCTAGAATGACTAGACTTTAGAAGTCTAGAATTAGTCTAGAATCTAGCCTTTCATTCATAAATTTGTGACCAAGAGCATTGATTTAAGAAGTGGGGGTTAAAAGTGTGCACTTACATGGTGCTCTTTATAACTGATATGTAGGTGCACATCAGAAAATGTAAGTCTGAAAAGGTTATCTTGCAAAAAAGTAATAACCTTGACTTTAGAATCTCTGTATGTTGGTTAAAGGCTACTTTGCATAATGCAGAAGTGGATAAATGCAAAAAAAAATGCGACAAAGTGATATTGGCAGGCTTTAAATGTAGTGGCTCAGGTTAACTTTGGTTAGCTTCCGGAAGACGGAGTGAGTACTTTCTCAGGACACTTCTGTTGACCAGCTTTACATGTAAGCAAACACATGTGAAAATGGTACCTGGGAAAGTAAGACTATATGTGTAAAACTAGGTCTGGGTGAGCATACAGTGACTGGCAAATGATTCTGTTGCCTTTGCTAGCAACTCTGTAGTCTCTAAATACACAGCAGAATTTCTAGTTGAAGCCACAAGTTTGATGTAAATCTAACAATTGTTCTTCTTTTTTGCAGTGACTTCTGTACTTTACCATCTATCAAAGTACATAACATAGTAGTGATGATGCAGTAAGTATGGTAGTCTTCTTATGTGTTGGAAACAGCTTTGGAAGCCGTGTAATTCTCATGGAAATTATACTCAAATTCTTAATCCTGGAGTCTTTGCATCACAGAATGAAATCAACTTGCTTTCTAGTGTAGTATCTTTATAGTTATAGAATGCGAACTGTGTCTTTTGACAGGTTCTGGTGGTGTAAAGACACTGGATTAAACAGAATCATTGTTACTGCTCTGCAGTTGGGCTGTAGCCATGGAGCTACTGATGTCTCAAAAACTTTAAAATTACTTTGTGTATCAGCCGCTGTTCAAAACTTGCTGAGCTCTTTGATCTTAAAGGAGTTACAGGCTTTAGTACTCTGTCAGAGACGGCTTTTTGTGACATTTTGTGGGATAAATTTTAGCCTGGTGGGGTCTTTTGTTGATAGGGGTGCGGGGGGTGTGTTTAGGCTAGCTGTAGCATGGCTCTTAACTTATTTAATCATTTGCTTTCTTTTCACAAACAAGATATTGTTTGTGGTGGGAGATAGTGCAAGTAAACCTCAGCTTTAGCATCTTTAGAAAAAGGAACCAGATGTCTTTCATGGAGAAAAGCTATAGTGGTAAATTAGTAATGTTTTTAAATTTATTTGAAACATCAAATAAATGTTCCAAAATTTTTTCCTTAATAACCCTAGTAATGTAAAACCAGTGATTTTGAGAATAGGAAACTCAAAATCTCTTCTGTTCTGTCTTTTTAAGAGTGACAGTGACAACCTCGTACTTAGGCCACCCTGAGCAAATATCCCAGGAGAGATACCAGTATGTGGACTGTGGAGGAAACACAACCTACCAGCTGGGCCAGTCAGAATATTTAAATGTACTTCAGCCTCCACAGTAAAAGCACCTGTTGGTTGGTGTGGAATGACTGCTATTGGTGCTTGCAGAGATCCTTTGGATAGGACTGGTACTACGTGGAGGGGAGAGTACATGCAATGTACTGCATAGCAAACGTGGAGACCTGTTCAGTTTAGATGCAAAGAGGGAAAGGTGCAAAATGTATATAGGTGCACTTGTTAAATGTTGTGTTTTCCCCTTCTGTTTGCTTTCTGTTAATGTAAGCACTTCTGTCAAGTTGTGTGGTGGGAGGGAGAGGGGGAATATCAGATTCTTGAACAGGATTGGGACTTTTCCTTACAGTGTGGTACATCAACTTAGAGTAACTGTGTGTATATCTGTGTTTAGGTGAACTGTGTCACTAATGAGCATTTTAAGAAAATGATACTCATAAATTTTAAGTTTTTACTTCAGTTCTTGATATTTGACTATTGAAAATGTAGTATTACTACTTAAATAACAAGATTACTTTGAGGTGTCTGGGTGTGAAACTTCTATTAGTAACCCAGTGGCAATAGTTCTTTATTTTGGGATTCTATGCTTTATTTGCTATCCATGATTAGAGGCAACATGCAGTCTGTGAAAGCCAGGAAAGTTCTCTTGGATGACTCTATAGTTGAATGTGAAGTTTCTAGAATCTGGCATCTTTTCATTCATATTCCCTCTTGCTACCTCTGGGATGTTATAAGGAGAATATATATTGTTAGATTTAAAGTTGGGTTTAAAACTAAACAAAAAACAACCCCCAGAACAATTACTGACTAAGAAAAAATACAAGACTAGAAAATGAACAAGACTTTACAAGCCTATGTCTTTTAGTAAACTTTTTAGAACATCTCTTAAAATCAAGATTGTGCAGTTGGAACAAGGTGGGAAACTTTGAGCATGGGTTTGGAGAGCTTGATGTAAATTTTTACAATTTTTACTGTTTTAGTGTAAACTAATTTAATCTAATCCACTTAATCTAAGGTACTTTAAAGTGTTAATATGTTGGGTTGTGTTTATATCTTGCGCAGGCTCAGTAAGCAAATGCAGTAGTTATCTGTACCTCCAGAGCACTCAAAGGTCACATTAAAGTTATGTAAGGGAAGATGAAGCAATTCTTTCTGTAAGAGTAAATGCTAATGTAATCATGAGATTACTGATTTACAGCATGAAATAATTTCTGTAGCATAGTTTGCACATGTGAATTTCTGGGGTAATTGTCAATCATGGTGATTATAAATTTTGGGTCCAAAGTTATTTGACTCCTGAAGGCTGACTGTTCTAAGGGTTAGGTGCAGAACTTTTTAATTAGTTAGACCAGAATTGTTTTATTTCTGAATTAGGCAAGATGCAGCTGTAAGAAGGTACTGTTGAGACTGTTGCATTGTAATGAATAATGTATTTTTTAAAATAGATATTACTGGTTTTATGCTGCCTGTCTCTTGGAAATAAGCTACACAAAATGAGTTGGCAATAAACACTACGGAAAAAGGCTTCTGAGTAACTTGGCATTAACAATCTCTGATGCTCCAGTACTTCAGTGAAGATACATGTCTGCATTACTCTTTTCTTTACTGGCCTCTCTTAGATGGGCCTAAGAGGGTAGGTGGGGAAGGGAATGTGGGTGATGTAAGACTGATTTAAAAGACATAAAATAAACATAATAAACCCCCACCCTCCTCTGAATTGCTGTGAGCACTTACTCTGACAGTCTGGAAACTTTTGGAACCTCAACTGCAAGTTTCATATAGTTGTTGATAAGAGGAAGACTTCAGCTTTTTCCTTTAGAGAACTAATGTAACTGGAGTAGTCAATTCGAATGACTTATTGTAGTTAGATTCTGCAAATTGTTCTTGAATTTGGGCCCTTAAAAGTAAAAATTCTTTATTACAGCTTACAGTCATGAGGGAAACTAGTTCACAATTGACTAGTCTAGAGTTCAGGTGAGGTTCAGTCCTGTGGCTGCTAAAATGCATGCATAAGCTTGTCTGATAGCCTGAAAAGACACAGGTGATAACTAAAGACCATGGTAGTGGGGAGCTGGCTAGAAGCAGGGAGATAAACTCATGTTACCTGTTGCAGAAAGATTTGCAGATAATGGAGAGTAGGGAGAGAATTCTGGTTTAAATCGTGTCAGATCTGAAGTCTGCCAGCAACACAGACCTTTCTTCTTCTAGGCCTAAATATTTGCACCCTAGAGTGTTGGTTTTGTTTGGGGGTTGTTGTTTGTG
This sequence comes from Ptilonorhynchus violaceus, assembly GCA_013397565.1. Taxonomy (NCBI): domain Eukaryota; kingdom Metazoa; phylum Chordata; class Aves; order Passeriformes; family Ptilonorhynchidae; genus Ptilonorhynchus; species Ptilonorhynchus violaceus. Next base: position 52,305 of record VZRJ01007336.1, read on the forward strand.
GTTTTTTTAAATAGAAAAAGAAGAAAACTGTTGTAGGGAGATAGTTATATTGATTTAAAACAAATCAATCTTGTTTTAATTAATCTTGTTTAGATTTCTAATCTGAAATAACTGAAATGGCACAATGATGAATTTATTTGGTGACAGTAGTGAATGCTGCTTTTGAATAAGCATGACAGGGGGAAGTTACACTTTATGCAATGTTGAGACTCAAACTGACTTGAAATTTTGGCAGACATGCTGAGCAAAATCAGTACTTAAATCTGCGGTTCTTAACTTTGTGTGAAGTCCTTGGTATTCACTGGTTTAAATTACAGAATTGAGTGGAATGATTCTTTCCCTGGATGTGTTAGAAGGGGGAAGATAAAACTCAATTTTTGTCATCTAGGATATCTACAAAATCATCAATTTGTGATAGACTTACTGAAGGATGAAAAGTTCTCATCTTAAGAAATAAACTGTGGGTTAAAGATCCTACTGAATTCTCAAGTTAAGTCGGTAACAGGAGAATAAAAGGCTTAAGGTTCCACAAGTGCTAGTATGCCCTTGCACAACTGTCAGCATATTACCAACAAAACAAGACAAGTATTTCAATTTATCTACTAATTTTAATATAACGTCAGATCAACATCTCATCAGATAAGCAGGTAAACATCTGTGTGAATATTTAAACTAGACTTGGTTTATGTGACTGAGCCTGGAAACATGCTAAGGGAGCAAGGGAACTCAGTATTAACTTGTATAACTTTGTAAACAAGGTATCAGTATAGATCCCAGTGGCAGACCTTTCATTTTTCACATTCCTTTTATCTTGGTTTTAAAATTAAAAAGGCAAACCTTTCCGTTCAGTTGTAAATCAATAAGTACAATTCTCTCCAGAAAGTCAGCTTGAAAATAATATTTTTTTCCTGGTTTATCGTATGTGTGTCTTCTGAAGTGATTCATATTTCACTTGTAACTTCTCTTAGTCTTCAAATACTATCAAATACCTTTATACTGGCATTGCAGTGTGTTATTTCTAGTAGAATTCTTTTCACTTTGTAGCAATTCCTTTACCAAAACCTGTTGCACTTTAAAATGGAAGCTCTGTTAGTTATTTCTTAGAACAGTAGTCTGGATGTTGCACTGTAATGGCACTATTGAAAATCAGCTTAATGTATTCTGTATAGAAAAATTGTGAAATTTCAAAATTTTAAGTAAATATGAAACAGATGCGTAAGAATATTAACTATTTGTCCATTGGAGAACCAAATTAATTTAAGTTTTAAATATGTTGCTTTAAAAATAAATGAATGAATGAATGACCATCCGATATCCAAACCATCAGATGTCTATTTGGAGAGATTTAAAGGGAAGCGCTCTTTCTAAAAGATGTAGTACCTGAACCTGACACTCTTGAATTCCTGGTGTGGGAAAAGCCTGTAGAAGCTCATTCATAATTTCTTTAATCATCTTGATGTTTAGGGGATAGTTGCTTAATTCTTAATCTTTTGTGAAGACAAAACATAAGTATCTTTCTCTTCTGTGGTATAACTTTGAAGTTCTTAATGCACTTCTGGTGTGTGCATGACTTTGATGTTAACATTGTAGTGTTTATATTTTGCAGCCTGATGCTGGCAGATTTGAGTATATGCTTCAGTTGACTTTGCTTCAAATTGTCCTTGAAGTTCTGCAAGTGAATATATTTTTTCATAGTAGTACATTACAAATGTGCCTGGGCTTTTTAGTGTGTGGTATGTAAAGGGAACCATTTAAACACCAAATCTCTTAGTGCTTGGATTGAACCGTGAGGGTCTTTAACCTGACTGAAGTGTTGTGCCCTCATGACAAAGAGGATGGTGCTTGGAGTGGTGTGAGAGAAATTTCTATATTCAGAAAATGTTAAAAGAGAAATAGTGTTATTTCTTATTCAGCATGTAAGGTTTCCTCTTTTTTCCCCTCCTTTTTTTGAAGGGTGGCAGTTATGGTTTTGTTTTTCTTCCCACCCCCCAAATCTGTAGCAGGAACATCTGTCTGTTCCCAGACAGCACATTCTGAAATGGGGGACTTGATTCAGAGTTGGGCAGCTGCAGGAATCTTAACATCAGTTGAACTGGACTAAGAGAGTTAAGAGATGAGTAAGACTAGCAATCATACCTCTAAGAACTAAATTTTTTCCTTACCTATCTAACAAAATGCCTCAACCCTAGTAATGCTTCCAGGCTTTCCCCTACTTCTGAAAGGGAAGGATAAAATATAATGCAAGTGCAACCAATATACTTCAGCATGAGGACTACTTACAACCAGCAAGATATTTGTTAGTGATGGCCCTAGTCGTGCCAAAAAGTCTGATTTTTTACTTTTGGGCTGGGGAAGGAGGAATAAATCCCAACCAAAACATGTTGAGAACAATAACTTGGCTATGGCAAACACCGGGTGTTTGTTCTACTTTAGAAGTCACCTACCTATTTTATGTTTAACTTGGGAATTCTGATCATTACCAGAGGGGTATTTTGGGCTAGTTCTGCTACCCTACAGCTTTTGCCATGTAAACCTGCTTTTTGACTGGTAGGCAGGCCTGTTGGCCAGGATCAGCTGCCTGCACAGGATCTGCACACTTCGTGGGGAGCCCTGCAGTGTAGTGGGAGACTGGTGGGTGGCAGTAATGTCCTGATCCTCATACTCTCCTCTTCCACCATCTATCACAAAGGTCTTGGGTACTGAAACTGCTTTTGCTTTGTATGGGCAGGGATGTTTAGTACCACACATGTAAGTGTATTATGGTGCCTGAATATTTTGGATCTGAGTGTTTGTGATTTAGATCTTTTGTTTAAGGAAGCAGATTTAACTACTGTTAACATCCACTGTACAGAGTATGCATATAATAGGTTGAGATATGTATAGAAATACTAAGGAGTGATAACTATTTTTGTAACTTAAAATGTTCTTGTAACTGTGTAGCAAACAATCTATCCACTTAAGAATGATAAACACTCTAGAAATCAAAGGGTATTTTGGAATGACTTGTAGGACACAGGAACTATGTTAATATAAGCTGGGACAAGGGATCTTGTTATTCAGAGGTTCAAAATCTGGAGTTAGCTTCATTATGAATATATGTTTTTAGACAGGATTGTTTGACTCAAAGAATGATATTAAATTTTCTATTTAAAAAGCTTGGATCACGTTTTTTTTTTTTTTTTAACTGACAATATTTTTCTCTCCTTCTTCCCTGTCTCACACAGGTTTTCCTTCTATCTCACCATATTTTCCCACTAGCTTTCATGTATTTTCAATTATATTACTTCAATTTTTGTAACTATTGGCATTCCATGATGTGAAAAGTTTGCAATCTACTTTTTTTTGATACTATGTTTTATTGTGTTAAGTCTGTAATAAACTGGAGTATCTGAAAGCTAAACACTATATGTGAATGAATTAGTGTTGTCTGACTGAACTACTAAAGTAACTGAGTTCAAACCAGGGCTGTTGTGGTGGGTTGGCCCCTGCCAGCAGGTGAGCACCCCCCCTATTACTCGTACACTCTTTCTCCCCTAAGATGGTGGAGGGAATCAGGACAATAGCAAGAAAACTCGGGTCAGGATGAAGACAGTTTAATACAAGAAGCAAAGCAAAACAAAAAGGAATTTATTTCCTAGCAGCAGGAAGATGTTTACAGTGGGAACGCAAACCCCATAACCCAGATTAGCCTTCCTTTCTCTTTTCCCTGAGCATGATCGCATGTGGAATAGCCCTTTTGTCATCGGGGAACATTTGTCCTGGCTGTGTGCCCGCCCAGCTTCTTGGCCACTCACAGCCAAGTGCCTGCAGGTTTGGGCAGACAGGAAGGGGGAGGAGGCAATGCTCTGGTGCTGTGTGAGCACTGCTCAGCATTAACCAAAACACGGGTGTGTTATCAGCACTTTTATCCACAAACCCAAAACACAGAGCTGTATCAGTGGAATGCTATGAAGAAAATTAACTCCATCCCAGACAGACCTAGTTATACCTATTTGCAAAGTTACTTTAAGGAACTATTCTTGCTGAAAAACTTTAATCTTTGACAACTAGACAACAAAGAACATTCCTTTGAAACATTCAGAACACTCATAATATTCAAATGTTGCAACTAGCCTTACACAGATGTTTTGGAACAACTCCATAGGATATTTTTAAGATTTCTCCTGGAGAAATCTATTGTATATTCATGAGTGCTGCACCAGTTTTCTGTTTTGGATAACGAATGGGAGTCTTAGTGTGCAGAGGGTTTTTGTGTTTTGTTTCAGCTTGTGAATCTCTTTAGAAAGGCTGGTTTTTAAAACAAAGTTTAGATGGTAAAATAATTACAGTCATGTGTGCTATTTTCATAGAGATCTTTTTCTTTCCCAGAGTTGTCATAACCATTGTTAACAACAGTCCAAGCCCTGTATGGAACACTATAAATGGGAGAACAATAACATTTAAACACTACTTTGTTTAGATAAGAGCTTCAAGAGGTGTGAAGATCTGCTTCTGTCTTGTTCTGCTGACCTGGAGATGGATAGACAGAAATATATTTTCAGTGGTGAACAATTTTATTTGATCCAAGTCCTTCAAACTACATGATTTGGATTCCTCTCCTGTGGTTTTTTTTTCCCATTCAAAGCAGCTAGGGGCCTACAATGGTGAAATTCTACCAGGTAAATTTCAAACACCACCTTGTCTGTCTGGAGAGTGTAAAAAGCATTAACGGGATAAATGCACTGACAAGATAAGAATAGATAATCAAATGTGAATTTGGACAAATTTAAATACACAGAAATTGTTGTTCTGGAACACCCAAAGCAGATGATTTTGAGATGTAACTACTGAAAGATCTGACATCTTAAAATAGACTAGTTTCAAAGACCTAACTGACAGAAACTTCTGAAAGATTTTGAAGTTTCCCTGGCTGTCTGTACGTTGCTTTCCTTTTTACTTCTCAAAATTTTGTAAAGATTTCAGTATAACTGTGTAATTGAGTGCATACTTGGGATGTGGTTTTGGGATATGTTCACCTGAGAGTAATCTGAGTACACTGGTGATGAATGACACTAATTGCTTTCCAGCATGAAGATGATGTGTATCTGGCAACTTAAGGAATACCAAATCACACATGTAGTTTTGCTAGAAATCTCTTGATGTCAGATGAGGTAAAGATCCTGCTACATTTTTTCTTTTTTTTTTTTCCTTTTTTTGTGTTTTTTTTTTTTATTTTTCTTCTCCAGGAATCTGCTTCTTAAGTCTCAGAGCTGAGATGCCTCACTCATGTTTCCTGTGTATGGGTAGGAGGTGCCACACAGTTTAATGAGCTGTCATGGGCACTGTGGAGCTGACTTTGCTCCATTATGGAGCTGCTTTTTCATGAACCAGTGAATCACCTAATGTGGGAAAAGTAGAACTTGATTAAGGAGCTTCGGCATTGCTGTAATGTAACATTTCATTGACTGCAGTTATGGATACCTGAAAGGTAATGATGTATGTCATACTTTAGAGGTTTTTAGGAAGTAATGCTTCTAGCAGCCCTAGCGGTATAGTTGAAGTTGAGAAATGAATGTAATTTGCCTGTGTCTTTTCTCATGACAGTAATACCACAAGACTGTTGTTCTGGTACTAGTCAGAGGAGTAATATAAGGGTTACCTATATGGATCGTAATATTGAAAAAAAACAACAGGTAGAGACCTACTATGTTTTTCATAGGTTTTGGAGGCTTATATGCTACTAATATATATTATTTATTAAATGTGAAGTCTGTCTCAAATCATTTAGGTTTGTGGAATGTTAGTGGCTGTCTGTATTGAGATCCATATCCACAATAAACTTGTGACCAAATTTTACTTCCAGTGTGTTAAATATGTTGAGACAATCAATGCAACTATTTTGCTTTTGACACTGACACTAAATTTGTGAACTTTTCATCAAATATGCAACAAAATGTTAAAATGAGACTTAAAAGTCCAAAACACTACTGCAGAATATAGATTCTAAAACTCATACTGTCTACAACTGTCGCTGTCGAGACGAACAAACTCACAAGGAGTCGGGGAAGGAGAATAGAAAAGAAGAAAAGTTTATTTTAAGGCACACACATATCCTTTTATAGGCTTTAAGAATGTTATGATTCGCATCACCTGTTAATTGGCTATTGAATCAATACAATACACCCATTGGCTACATTAACTACAACATTCTATTATTAATTACCCATAGCATCAGTATCAAAACAACAAGGCAAAAACACCAGGTGCAAGGTTGCTGTTAAATTCTTTCCCTGTGTTTACAGTTCTAGCTCTTGTTTCTCACGGGTAGAAGCGTACTGTACTAAGATCTATTTCGGAGCTAGCAAGGCTGGTAGGCCTGCTATACTTCTCCACATACAACCACTTTTGCTTGCTGCCAATCCAGAGATGGAGCAGAGTTGCTATTTCCATGTCCCTTTTAACATACTATGTGACCTGACATGACTGACAGTCCTCTGAACAATTTATGATCAGGAGAGGATCCTGGCTTCTTTAACATTTCTAACATCCTGTGTGGCATTCCAGGATCCAGCTCTTCAGTACTGGTGAATATTTTCAGGGGTCAGGACTGAAGTGTTGTTGCCTTGTAGACTTTTGGAGAGCCAGCAGTGTTCATGGAGGACCCAGCAGATTAAAGCCACTTTTGATTCCTGAAAGCAAATTAAGCTGTTGTGTAAATATACCCAGTGTCTTGCCCCTGCAGATGGCTACCAAGCTTGCCTTTGGTTTGCTCTCACTAAAAATGCAAAATAGTAGGACAGAAGGAAGCTAAGACTTGGCGAAAATAAAATGTGCTAATCTTGTGTTGCATGCTGTCAACTACACTTTGATATGCTAATAGTTGAAAAATCCTATTTAAACCGAAAGCTGGGCTTCTCAAACATGGGAGGGATTCAATTTCCTTCTCAAAAGAGCAGTAGAAAAGCTGAATACAACTCAAGGTTACTTAGTAACCTTGATGAGACCAGCTAAACCCAGGGGAAGGTGTGTGCCGGGTGCTTGATTTAAAAAAACAGAAAGAAGCCCCCTGGCCTCTAAGACACCCCCTAAAAAACATGAACAAACAGAACCTCCCACCACTATTATTAACTATTTATTTGTATATATAGTTATATATATGTATGACTTATAGTGCAGTCTGAGGCCTCCTAGTTTTTATTGTGGGGTTTCTTTGGTTTTTGTTTTTTTTTAATATGGAGAACTGATGTGCCAAGGTGGTCGAGTGCTGCTGCCTTCCCTCCATTCACTAATGCCATGATCCTGCAGCATGAGCCAGTGACAGCATGCTTAGTGAGATGGGTGGAGTTCAGGTGATGCTTGAGGAGCTGAAAAGTGCTCCCTGAGGAAGGGAAGAGGGTTAAAAGTGTGTTTCTACTTCTCAGTCCTTCACTGCCCACCCCACCCCAATACGTAAGTGAAAGCAAAAAATAACATTCCAGGACAGAACAGGGCTGTCCTGGTTGAACTGTTCAGATGAAACAGGCTTTCAATCTCATAAATCCAGTATATGAATTTCATTCTGAATGTGTGAAATACTCGGAGGTCTGTTTCAGATTTTAAAATGTAAGAGGTCTGAACGTGTGTTAACTGAGTAGTGAAGAGAATAGTGTTGATGCCAAGACGTTTAATTTAGTGAAAGATCTTGAGCAACCGCTGTTTGTATCTGTGTAGTCTGTAAGATTTCCACAGACTTTCAAAAATGGCAGAGAGTGGCCTTGAAAGGGCCCCAGCTGCTTCTCCCAGTACCCCTCAACACAGAAATGCAGGGGGTGAGTCTGTACCCCTGAAACAGCAGTGAGGGGCCCAGGACAAGAAGAATCAAGCAGTGAGTTAAAGACCCCAGACAGAAGGAAAGCTTTTAGGAGCTTTTCTACCACCGAGAAAAATGTTTTAGTTATACAATTATGAATTTCAAAATGACACTAAAAGAGACTGATGTAAGATTTTAATTCCCTGTAAATCAACATTACTTTATATCCTGTTGAAACCATGACCCTTGGCTGCCTCTGAATTCACTAGGTTTGAATTGTTCCGAAATCTAGACTTGTGCAAGGTCACTATAAATCTGTGGGAGAGCTTGGTACTGGCACAGTGATTAATACCATTATACTAACATGAATGTGGGTAAAGTTGGGATAAATGTGTGTTAGACATAGAGGTACTCTGTGAGATACTCTGTTCAGCCTCTGGACTAGGAAGACAGTGTTAAGAGATGATCTTGGTTAAAAACTATAGCTGTGGACTCTGTCCCGGAGACACATATGCTGTTACTGAGACAGTTCCATGACCTTACAACCCTGCATATTTCCCTTAACATGTCAGAGTGACGGCTTTAAATATATTGTGTTAGAGAGTTCTAATATGTAAATAATCTCTTTTTCATTGTGCAGTTGTGCTGTCTTTGTAAAAATGTCTCACCCTGTTCTCCACTAGATGTCTTCATCTGTACTTTAAAGTACATAAAATTAATATTTAACATCAAAATGTACTTTTTGCTGCTACCTAGAGAAGGAATACAGAATGTACCTGCTCAGACTTTCAGAGTTTTAACACATGATCATCCTTGGACAGTGAGTTGTTAACAGTACATTGAGAAACTTATCCCATATTCACTCTCTAACATATGCCTGGGAAAATCTTATTCCTCAGACATGCATCCCTGTCATTTTTAGCACTGACATAGTAGACTTGAATTTTGTATCTAGTAATTTATTTAAAGTCAGCTGTATTGCTTAACGGCCTGGACCCAGCATTCAAAACTAAAAAATTCCTGAATTCATTCCCAGGCTCTCAAATTGTGACCTTTAAAGAGCAAACTGCCTTATTGTGAAAATGTGGATATTCTTACCCCTTCACTACAGAGAAACTGATTAGGATGTAATATTTTCAAGATCTGTATGTTAATAATCGTTATTAATGCAAATCAGATGATGAAAAGCAATTTTCCTATTGTATGAACAAGACCGTATTTGAGACTTACATGTACGAGTGTATCTGGAGTGGCATCTATTTTCTGTAGACAATTTTGTAAAAAATTGATGTCTGGTCCAAAAAATAGCCTGAGGTGACTGAGTCATCTCTTAATACTTGAGGGAGGGAAAAATCACTGGAAGAGTGTAAAAGTTTAGTGTAACAACAAATGCAGTGATCAGGTTTGTTAGTGTGTCACATGTTCCTCCACAGTTTTTATATCTCTAAGGCACTGCAGAACATCTCTGCTGTTGCAGTATATATTTCAAGTGACCATGCAACAGATAAACTGGTCTGAGACTTTAGGTTGATGACGATAGCATTTTGTTTAATTTTATTTCTTTTCTTAGTCTCCTGAGCTATTTGAATGATAAATATTAGCAGTATTACCTTACAGGGTAATCAGTAGAGCCTTCATCTGACAATGTAATGCACTTATGCACTTATGATTAGCTTCACTAAATACATTCCTGGCATTCCTGTTTTATTTTGGGAAAATCGTCTGGACAGCCTTTTCGTGCTGCCAATGATGTGATACTGAAACTGAAACGTGGGTGAGTGGACTCTCATGCATGACTACGTCAGCGTAATTGTTCAACACCAACAGTCCAAGTAGGTATGATTAATTATATCAGCAATCGAGATCCAGTTCTTAGCCATTATGTCTTCAGGAAGGTTTGTATCTAGGTTTGCAGCTTCTATTGTGAGACTTATAGCAGATGTGCTCACATTGCAAGACATTGTGGCAGTGACCTCTGGTGAATTGCTGTAGTGCAGCACTGCCGGGGTTTTTGATTGGTTTTGTTTCCCAAGCCTGACCGTTTGAACTAATTGCTGAACAGCTTTACAAACAAACCTACCCAGGTTCCTGGGGTTTGAGTTCCTGTGCGAGAGCATCCTGCAAGCAGCTTTGCTGCCTTGCAGCGGGTGTGGTCACTCCATTTGGGTGGCTGATGGATCACAGTGGGTGTGCAAAACACAGAAGTCTGCAAGGAACTGTCAGGAGACATAAGCTGGGGCTGCACGGAATCAGACCCAAACCTCATCTCAAGTGTCAAGAAGAGCAATTACTTTATTACAGAGGTATATGAGATGATGAGTGGTTCAGCCTGTGTGAGTGTGTATGTGCCTGCACCACGTGCTTGCTTTCCCGTGAGGGCTCCTGATCCATTGCATTTGCAGCTTTCCCCTCATTTTTGTGAATTCTATCCTGAAAACTCATGGTAATGAATTTTATTGTTAGCATAAGACTGCTCAAAAAAGGATAGTTTGAGGTCTGTAATTTGAAAGTTAAACAATACTTTGTGTTTTCCTCTATGATTATCCTTTCTCTCAAGTAAATAAATTCTGCTCTGAAAAACATGCATTCAAATTCCACAAATGCTAAATAGTGATGTGATCAGTGTAGTTTAGAGCTGATTTTACAACTGGTGATGGTATAAAAGTCACAGAAGATCTTTAATTTTGCTCATCACCACTGGTCATGTAGCCCTGCAAGTTTAACTCGAGATTAGTGAGCACTTTCACTGACTAACATCAAGTGACCCTGTGAAAAAAAGCATAAAAAATGATAAATACTGAATCCTTGTATAACTAGAAAAGCACAGTCATAGTTAGGAAAGCTCTGAACATATAAGTACATACAACATTATGGAAATGTTAAATTTTTATAAATAAAATCCTCTCAAATGGCAGACTTAGTTTGGGGTTGATGCGATACATCACATAGTAAGTGCCTTGGTGAATCCTTTTGGAAAACAAAATGTTAAAAATATATATTTTATATATATATATAAAATGTATTATACAATAGATAATATAATTTATAATAATGTTCTTATACTGCATATAATATATATTTTAGATAATACATGTAATATATACACACACAAAAAAAGTCCCATATGTATGTGTGTGTGTGTATATATGTGTACGTATTTATGTATATACATATATTCCAGTTGAAATTACCAGGAAAGAAAAACATGTTACTTCTGCTAGTACTTCATCCTGAAATGCTGAATTTACATTTGGTATATTGATAAGGTAGACTGGTTTTTAAACATGCCCTGGAAAGCTAATGAGATCTGCATTGGTGTAGTACTTTCCAGAATGAAACCATTCCTTTAAAAGATGAATGAATATATATCTGAGCCAACTTCTGGCTTCTGTGCTTTATTCTTGAACAGGAATATTACTTCTTATTTAACATTTAAATTCTGTACTTCTCCATTGGGCAGATAGTGATTGGAAACAAGAGAACCTGGAGAAATTAAGTTGTGTAAAGAATCACTGCCAATGAACTAACTAAAAAAAATCCTCAAAAGTAAAATGAGCTCCTGCATAACAATACTATCAGCATGTAGGTATCAGAGAGAGGAATGCTAAAGTAGATATAAAAATCAGCTTTACAGCATTGTTTAGCTGTTGTTTTCTCCAATGGAAAAGAATCTTTTCAATTTTTTTGTAACTTTTTTCATAGAAAAAATAATCATCTAGTAGAGGTTTTTTTGTTGTTGCCTGTAACAAATACATTGGTGCTTTCCTTTGTCAACTTTATCATTAAATTAAAAATATAAACCAAATTATTTTAAGTAATTTTGAAAAATTAAAGGTGCTGCTAATGAAATATTAAATGTGCCTTGTATAAGAAAAGCAGTCATTCAAATGCAGAAAGAAGTAAAGTGTAATTAAGACAGTGTTAGTAGAATTTCAAGTAGTTGGATAGAAAGATACTCCACTCTTTTCTGGTGGGATTAAAGAAGGATTTATCCCTTGCACACCTAATTCTATTAAAAAGCAATATAAAATAATCAGGAAGGAAGCAGTGCCATGTATCGTGAAAATGCATTTTCAGTAGTTCAAAGCTTCAAGCACTCCCAAACTGTTATGATTTTATCTGAAAGTTGTTTGATTGATTTTTTTTTAACTGAGTTCTTCCAAATGCATTGTGCTGTTTTATTAGTGTAGTACAAGACTCAAAGTCCAAAGCAATTTTCCAGAGACATATTTGGCTTTTATAATTGTAATATCTTGATCTTTCTTTTATAGACTTATTATTATCTGTAGATGTTTGCAGATTACTACTCAAATGCCTAAGTCTTAGTATTAAACTATCAATGCTTGCTGAAATTTGGTATTCATGGAAAAAAAAATATTTTCTTTTGAATCAGAAAAAAAATTAGGAGTTTTCCAGGAAGCAAAGTGCTTATTCAAAGGTACTTGGGAAACTCAAACTATAAGGGTTTTATCAGGTAATATATTTCACTCTGCTGTAGGAGCAGGGCCCCATGTGCAGCTTCCCTGTTGTGGTTTGTGAGTGGGGGATCTGGGTTACAAAGATATACCAGAGATTCTGTGGAACCTCTTAGGTATAGCTGAACAGAAGATTTTGGGGACCTAAAATTGGTTAAATCAGAATGAGAGACATTTGAATTTGGTAAATGCTTCAATATGGGACCAATCACTGTGATTGCGTTGCGTACTAGAAAAAAATTAAAAACTATGAACTAGACACTAGTAGTATCAGCATTACTGCTTTCTGACAGCTTTCACCCATCAGGTTTGTTTCTCTTCAGTGCATAAAAGTGCATAATTTTGACCTCCAGCATGTACAAAATGTGTGTATATGTGTATGTATACACATATATGAACACATTTTAGTTACTTACCGCTGAAGACCCATGACAGAAGACATAAAAATTGATGGGGTCATTGAGTCTAAGGATTATTCTTGTTTTTTGCTGATAAATAGGCTATTAGGCTGTAATATTGCATTGTTTAAACTACATTTTTGCAGAAGAATTATTGTATAATGACTATCTCTGCCATCTTTGTACTATACTGATGGTCTTGACAGATTTTCAGGGGTAACAGTCCCAGGAGGGGTGTCATGATGATAAATAATGACTGTATCATCCAGTGTTGTCTCTAGAGACACGTTCCCTCCAGAACAGGGTGACTAGGGAAAAATGGCTAATGGCCCAAACTGAATTGACATACAGACTGAAGGTTTCATATGACAGTATTTCAAGCTAAAGGCAAATTCTGTATAACGGTATACATCACCTCTCCTCAGTGTGTTGTTATTCAAATAATTTCCTGACATAGTTTATTCAACAGCCTCTCCCGCTTTCCTCTGACCTAATTTCTGTCTTCAAATGGTGCAGCATTCGTTCATAACGTGCATGATGGAAGTGTCTGGCTTGTAGGCTGTATCTGAAAGCATATTAAGCAAAAACACAATAGTGCCTGGAAGCCATAAGCCTGGACATGTCAGGTGGATGATGCTGGAAATACAGTTCTTAGTTTAACTGCCATTTGAGATGCATTAAAAGTGAATAGTAAAGTTAATATTTATATAAGTGAGCTCTGTATTTTCCTGGCATATCCAGGACAAAACTTTCCATGTGTCCATGTATGAAATGAGTCTTATAGCCTCACACTCCTTGCACTGTCCTGTCTAGGTACACTTTTTGTGCCTGACTCACAAAGGTGAAGCACCTGATAGTAGATCTGCAATGGCTGCCCAGGCAGGCACCTGGGGTGGAACTGTGAAGGAGGAAGGAACAAACATTAAAACCTTCTATATTATGTGAATGAAATACTTGATATCCACAAAACACGTTCACAGTCTGGAAGGAAATGTTCCTCCTTACAGGTTTCTAACCTCCCAGTTCACCTCTGTGCTGGGGTGTTTTCCAACAGAGCCATCTCAAGATTAATTTTCTTACATTAAATTTTTGCCATTCCCAGCAAAAATAATTACACCTTTTTGCTGGCAGGTGATTGCTTAAAACATTGTTTTCAGTATTGTCTGTTTCTATTTATTTTCATGAATACATATGCCTGTGCACCTATCCTGAATACATGACTTATACATCATATTGTAGTGGAATCTGCAGCAAGAAACGTGAATAATTGTATGAGGTCAATAATATTCATTAAAAAATTGTTAGCAAAACTTATTACTACACCTCTGGCAAACCTACAGCAGTCAGTCAGAAACATCTTTTTGTGTCACATTCTGCAAATATCAAGTTAAACAGTCAATGCAGAATAAAATGTTCATTGCTCTACTAGAAACTAGCTATGGACTAGGTGTAAGCCTCAATATAGTCAGCAGAAGACTGACTGAACTGGCATTTTGGAGTACAATTTACCTGAATGAAGGAAATTATTTTCAGTTAAAATTTTGTTCAGGTACTTGGTTGCCTATTTAAAGATAACTTTTATTAGGTATCTAATTTTTAAAAACTTTTATTAAATTAAGAGTTTTGTGAAGTTTATGGAATTTTTTTGAGCTTTTTCGTCAAACATTATGTTAAAATGTTACTGAAAGTTTTAATATAATTTAAATAAGACAAGAAGTTTCTTTTTTTCTTTTAAAAGCCAAAAAGAACATTGTAGGTTAGATAAATACACTTATTTAAATTTTTGGGTTGGGCAGTCATCACTCTGCCAAGGATTTTAATGTGGTCTGGAAAGGCTGGCATCTCTATAGCTATTATAATATTTGCTTTTTGCTCAGAAGAAGCACAGAGCTGGAACTGGGGAGGAGGGAAACAGTAGAGGCTGCTTGGTCCAAATAACATCCAGGGGTTGTAATGTAATGTGAAGTCCTGTCTGGACACTCTGACCCATTCCATTTGCTCATGCACTGGATGTGACAGTCCTGTTGGACAACTGGAAAATAGCCCTTAGCTTTGTGGTTGTTCAATGTACCTTCAAGCTGCTCATCTGGCCAACTTGTCAGTCACATTCACCATTGGAAATGCAGGGACAGAAGGACAGGGCAGCAGTGCTGGGGTTTCAATGTCCTTTCAGTCTCAGGTGCAGACACATTACCCATGAGGAGAGCGTTCTGATACATCTTGCACTACTTCACGCCTGAGTCCCCACGGCTTTCCCCACACTTCTGCCTTTTCCCAGCAGGTGCTCTGCATATGCCTGCAGGTTCTCCGTGGATATGGGATGGCAGGAGAGATGTGCTCTCTTACACTCCTTGTGTACATCCTGCAGCAAAATCCCTCAAATCTTTCCTCAGGAGACCTCCGTACCCAGTGTGACAAACCCTGCCTGTCAGACCCCCTCAGTTTGGGGATTTCATGTCTATAGACAAAAGTTTTTCGTTTATTTAATCTTAATTCCATGCCTGCATTCAAGGCAATGACTTTGTGCATGTGTTTAGTTGCTCATATATGCACACTCACGTTCTTGCACCCTTGGGTCATTGTACATGTAGCTGGAAAAAATACATGTATGTATAATACACTGTTAATATTTAATCAAACTCTATTAAGATTTCCATCAAGCTAATGTTCAGAAAACTGAACAGATTAAAAAAAGGGTACTGTCATCAATGGGGTTATTTTGTAAAGTCTCAGGAAAATTATATAATTTGTATAATATTATATAATTTATATAATATTATATATATATAATGTTAAATATGATGGATAAAATACTGTAAAGAACATAATCTTTACCATGTATCTACATTTTCATAAATGACAAATGAAAAAGCTGTGGGGGCTCATATATTGCAGATATGGTTCCCACTCTGCTTTATACTGTTAAACAACATATGCTTGATGAGTTAGTGTCCCATCATAAATTCAAGCCTTCAAGCAAATTCTGACAAATCATAAACAAAATTTAATTACATTAGGAGGAAGAAACAAAGGCATTTCTTAGGCTAAGAGTTTGCAGAGAAATGTAAGTTCCACCCCTCCTGGGCTAGCTTCATGCAACATGCTGACTGCAGCTGGCTGGAACCAAGTCCTAGAGTTGTCAATGGGCTTTTTTTCCCAGATCTCTTGCTGGAAAAGTTACTTTTCTGGCAGTTATGCTTTCAACTGCATGATTGAACTGTGCAATTAACATTGCAAAAGACTATCTATAGTCTCTGGTTCCTGACTGTACAGCTCCTGTTTGCACAGTCTCCTCTGAACTGTGGAAGAGCGTGTTGAATCTATCCAGCTCTTGGACAAAAAATATTGCTGTTTTTAATTCTCTGTGAACAAACACTTTAAAGCACTTTATTCCAGCTGACAAAGGTGAAAGGAGATTTCCTCATGTAGACAAGTTTACATGTCACATGAGTGACCACATCGTTAGAACTTAAGATTTCCACTTTCTTAGCCTCATCTTCAGGCTCTCAGGCTACAGATTTCTTCAGACTGCGAAGTCTCAGCCATGGAGCTGAGCTCAACACCCAAGCTGATCTTCTGCGCTTGTCAATACCTTCGTGAGAGAGATGAGTTTGTTCTGTCTCCAGCTTCCCAGGCATTGGGATGGTTTCTGTTGGAGTCACACTACTGGTCCTGTTCACACCTCTTGCTTGGCTCATGGGCTCTGCACAGAGCGTCCTTTCCCTGCAAAAGGTCTAACAGAGAGATGACCCCATCCGCGGGGCATCCTCAGGGTGCCACACACCCCACTCGAGTGTTAACAACTGGGGATGGCTGTGCCCAGCTCCCGAGTTCCTCCTGATGGGAAACTGTCTAGACATCAGTGTTTATCCTTCCACAGAAAGACATTTACTGTACAGTTCCTCTGCGCCCTAATGACTGCACCACCTTCCTATTCCCTGCTGCTGTGCATCAGAATATTCTGTGCTCTAATGGCTAAAACAGATCATTGCAATGCTGGTCTTAGTGTTTGTACTTCAGATTAAAGACTGTGGTTTTGACAAGACATCTGCTGAGCAAAACACTTTTTCCTTAGTCAGCATGCTCTGCCCCTATCTGCTTAATCTCTTCTAACTCTCATGACAAAAATAATTGAGCCCACAATCTCAGAATCATAGGGTCTTAGAGGATTATTTATGGCCTTGACTAATTTGGGATTTATTTCTTGAAGGGATGCTGTGTCTGGAAATCTAGGCACCCCTAATTTTCCTTCCTTTAAAACTTTTGTTACATTGTCAGGAACTTTCTCTTTCCCATTTTTTTTAACAGTAATTAATCTGTCAGATAAATCAGTAAATCCTTTAGATTAGATATTTTGCAATTGGACCATTTCTGTGTGTAGTCTCAGTGGTCCATAAAAGGTGAATTTTCCTACAATGGGAATACTTTTGACGTCTCTCTTTTACATGACTATCAATTTTTGCAGCAATTGCAAAGGCCTGATATCTCAGTTGACTTCACTTCTGTTTGGTTGGTGGTGTTTAGTGGGTTCAAGGACAATAGGCAGGCTGGAGTCAGGCAGAGAGACTGTGTGTATGCTTATTTTTTTCTCTAGAACAAAGCTAAAAGCCAACAGTGCCTGTTCCATTATGACTGTACTTATTACGTACTTCACCCACAGATTTGATTCATGTGATTTTGATTTGGAGATGCCTTGCAAAGCTCCTTTTGTAAATGGGACTCTGCATGATGCAGGAGTCAGATAACTGAGTGAATGTGAGAAACCTGACAATCTCTCTGCACCATGCCCTGCAGGTGAGGGACATGGTCATGAAGGGAGCATGAATGAACAAGCTTATTCATGAGATACATAGGCATCTTTCATCAGTCAGTGTGACTTTGATGAACCTAGTTTGGAGCTGGTTTCTGAAACTGGCTTCACTGCTGAGTCACTGTGTGTTGGTGGCAGAGGATGGTATGAATAAGCCCCAGCACCTGTGTCCTGCTCCACAGGTAACTCAAGACTGTCCTTGGTGGAGTCATTCCCTCTCTATGTTCTAGTCTTGCCACACCTGAAAAAGGAGGGGTGAAGATGAATCCACCTTTTCTGGTGCCTGGACACTTAGGAAGAGCCCTATGTAAGTGCAATATATGACCAACCTTTCTTCTCCAATGTCCTGATCAGCTTATCTCCTATGGGAAGTGCTGAAACTTTTTATTCTCTTGGTGATTTTTTTGGAGCTACAGAGCCCCAGTATTGTTAATGACACCACACAGGCAAGCAGATAGTCACACTAACAAAATTAAAGCTAATTTTTCCTGTTTGTCGCTGCAGTGAACAAACATTCACATGCTGAACCAACCTTAGCTCTGAGAGGAGGAGAAAGTGGCTGATATTTTGCCAGTCTGTGGGAGCAGGGTGGAAGTCAGAGGGGCAAAATCTGGCAGGAATTGAAATCTCTGCCTTTGATATGTGTTATCAGTTGTGGAGAGCAGGAAGAAACTGCGTTGATGCCAGGAGCATGGTTGCTGTCCTTAATGACATATTTCTTTGGGGACTGCTGCATTCCCAGTTCATTTCATGGAAGTGTGGCTCTCTGACCTGCTGTCACACCCGCTGAGGCAAGGCATCAGCTGGGGCAGAGCACACCTGGCTCCCTGCTCATGGCACTGGATGTCTCAGAAGACCCTCGTTGCGATGCCCTTTGCTTTTCCTTTCTTTTTCCCATTAAACATATATCACCACTGCAGTGTTGCAGTGGATGAAGCCTGCTCTTCCAACTTGGGCATGCGAAGTGGAAGTCATTCTGGTCCTGGCACGCTCATCTGCTCTGGCCTTTGTGACTGCTCAGTTTATGGGGTAGCTGAGCAGGTTAATCGGTGCTGCAGGCACTTTGTCAGCGTTTGACTTCACCTGTTTTCCTGGCTCTGAGGCTATCCCCTTCCCCACAGCAGGAAGGAAAATGATGTCCCTTACCACTTTTCCGTGTTCTACAGAAGAATTATTTCTTGTGAAAGGGAGGAAAAAAATGGTCCTCAACTTCTGAAGTGCTCTTACCTCTTAGAAATACTCTCTTGAAATGCTCCAAGTGGAAAGCTTTTGTCTACATATTTTATCATTTAGCCAAAAGTGCAGCTGTTGAGGAGAGGCTTCATTTATTACTTTGCTTAAGTGTGGAGTCCTAATTTCTAGTTTAATCTGAAGACTATTTCAGATTTGAGCTCTTTGGGAAAAGGAAATGAAAGCGGATTCAAGAGTCCTTTGTTTCCTGGGTCCCTGGTTCCCACTCAGGAAAACGCTTTCATGCTACAAATGGATAAAAACTACAAGGGTTCATTCAGGAATGTAACATCCATTTAATTGATCCATTCACAATCTCAAAAATAAAGACAGGATTTATTAGTCTTTGACATATGGGTTGAGTATGCTCCTTTTATTTCCAGATGACATTTTCCTCCTCTCAAATTTAGCTAAAAATGTAATAACCCCTCAGTTTGACAGATTCACAAACCTCCTTTGTCCCTTCTTGGTCAACCATCAACTCTTTGTGAAGCCCAACAAGGAATCGCAGTCTCAATGGATAGTCCCACTGTGCTGTGGAGTAAGAAAACCAAAAAGGAATATCATGAATTGCTTATAAAGTTCACTGAGATACAGCCACTGACAAGAAGAGTAATGACTAGCTTCTAGGCTTAGCTCTTCAACGCTTTTCTTTCTTTTTCCTTCACAAAAGACTTTCATTACTGAGTCACAAAGGTGTAAATGGGTTGACAGTGTTTCCTGCATTCATAGACTGATGGAAAGCTAACAAGTAATGTGGGACATGCACATTTTTCATGTCATCATGTTTTATTTTTACGTTCAGAAATACCAGCTTCTCCAGATAAACAAATATACAGTCTCCCTGAAACATGAAAGATACTACCTGCCTCCTTCTCACCGTGCAAGTCACAGCTGCTGGACCTGTTTTGAATCCACCAGGAGCAAGTTAATCAAGTCACATCATAATTTCAGTATTAAGAGGGGAAGTACTAACTAGATTCCTTGGAATCTGTGTATGAGATTGAAGGAAATGTGGGCTAAGGTAGGCATAAGGCACAGCCATGCTTTTCCAGACTTGTACTGTGCTAGGGGCTGAAGCAGTCAGCAGCCCTGAGTAGAGCATAACTAGGTTTCTGAAATACACTCTGCTTACTGTCACCTGCTGTCGCTTGGACACTGCAACAAGGACTGTTTCTGCAGTGTTGGGAGCTGCTGATAGCCGTAAACTACATCAGCCCAACCACGCAACACAAACAAAAACATTATTTATTTATTTATTTTAAATTCAACCAGACACACAAAATCCCACTGTTTCACCAACTTGCATATGTATGATTTTCTTGCACAGCTTTCAAGATAGCTGAGTCCCCTCAGGCTAAGACAGATGCTTATGTGGGTTAGGTTAAGGTGCAGACCTCTGGGCCATGATGCTGATGAAGTCTCTGAAAAACATCCTCCCACTCTTCCAAAGAGTGGAAAAGGAAGCTCTTGGAAAGGGCTTGGGGGGTTTCTCACCAGTTCTGCTCTCACCCCAGAGCAACTCCAACTCCTCCAGAAGGTTTCTCTCAGCTCCCAGTGAGACTGTCACACGTAACCACATCAAAACCTTGTAAAAGCTGCAGGGGCATTAAGTAAAGTGCTAGTGGCAGGCAGCAGAAATCCTGTTCTTTTGCAGTTAAAACTGGGAAAGTAATTTCCTCGTCTCACTGTCGTGCTTGCATGGCCCTTCCATTGTACCGTGCCCAAGCGCATTGATAAGGACAAGGTGCACATTGTGGACTGCACTGGTTGGCCAATTGAACCTGTTATGGATTGGGATACAGGAGCCCTCCATTCCACAGGTGAGAAGCTGTAGCCATTTCGCAGGCATTGCTCGTGCCCAGGGTTACCATCTCAATTTCTGCCGGCCTCCTAGACAGCAGAGAAGTGCTTTACTGATCAGTCAGGGGCAGCTTTCAGCCTCCTTCCTGCTATTGGTCCCTGTCCCTCTTGCTATTGGTACCATGTACCAAAATGGTACATTTTCTGGCTGAAACCTCACTATATTGAAAGCTGTTTGCAACAAAGCTATGCCAGGGAGCTTCTAGTTCTTGCTTTATTTAATGCCTGGACCTAAAACTTTTGTTTAATTCACAGTGTATCTTTCAGAAACAGGAATAACCCTTGCAGGCAGAAAACCTGACTTTAAAGACTACATATATCTCACCTGTGTAATTAAGTAGGGGCTTTGCCTAGGACAGCTGAAATAATTTGCCAAGAGAAAAGCAGATTTTGTAATCCCTTGCAGCATTATAGATGGAAACTTTTTATGAAACAGGCAAAGTTACCATCATAGCTTTAAAATTATTTATGTTCTTCCCACTTCACCATCTGATCCTCTTAATTTAATGTGGCTTGCAATTAGCTCCTCCAGGTTCGGTCAGGAGAGCTTGTTCAAAAGCACTTACCAAAAACTACTCCCTCAGTACCATTACAGGGAAATGCTTGAAGCTCCAGGTGTAAGTGGGGCCAAATCCCCGACACACAGATAAAGAGGGTGAATTTTGTTCTACACTATGTGCTTGTCACATGTGGTAAAAATGAAGCCAATTTTTGTTGTATTTAATTCAAAGGAGCTACATAGCCTTATCCTGGAGCAAGTAAGGTAAGTGTTGTTGATGTGAGGTTTCCTGCTGATGATGGTTTTTTATGCTGCGTCTGAGGTGACACCAGGATTTCTTTCTTAGCACGAAGCAGGACTGAACTCAAACTGAGGTCTGCAACACTTTGTTTTCAGATGTTGTTGGAATACACATAAAACATTTTAAAATATATCCATTTTCTTTAAAGTCTATATTAAATTACAGGTGCTGGGGTAAAAGTATTAGTCTCTCTTTGCTCTCTGTGAAACTCGTGCTAAGGTTCTCTGAGTTGCTGAGCAATAGAAAATATAGTTAGAGCTTTACATTGATTTCTATGTGAATTGCATATACATGTGAACCCTCAGATGCAGGCAATTTAGAGGGACATTTGCTGCCCCCAGAATGTATTCAAATTGCTTGTTTTACCCAGCTATTTTGGTTATAAACAGTTGTCACGATATTTGGTTTTGTTTTCCCATTTCTGTGCTTTTTAGCAATATTGAACCTGATGGAGAGACAGATTTGTTTTCTTTTTTAATGATTATTGTCTATGCTGATGACTTTTCCCCAGTAAAATGTAGGAAAATTGATTAATGTTTTGGGTAGTAGTATGTGTTGTTTTGTAAAGCTTGCAGCTATTCCTGATTCTAGGAGCAAAGCATAAGTGGAATGTGTGTTACTGTGAGGATAGACTGAAAATTAAAAAGCTGTGATAGACAGTCCAATGGTACTTTCCTTCTGCCTCTATTATCAGGTCAATAGCTGGTAAATCACAGGTCTCTCATTCTTCCACAAGCTTTCTTGTGAATGTCTTCTTTCCAAATCATGTCAAGCTATGAAGTCCCTCTCAAAGAAGTCATAGTAATAAAGAAAACTCACTCTGAACATTTTTCCTACTATCTAGTCTGAAGTGCATTCCAGACAGAAGCGGAATTTTTGCTACCAGAAAAAAGTATGAGAAGAATATTGTAGCAAATACACAATGGTATAAATAATAAATAAACAAATATTCATTTAGATGATACACAGCACAAATTGCTCTAAACAGTTCCCTATTAATCTGTTTATAGCATTTTCACACTTCTCGTCATGAACCTTTTAAATTTGATATTGTGTAACCTGCTTTACCACCTGAATGCTGAGCAATTCTTCCTTGACAACATAACGTGGAGTTAGTACTTTACACATCTAATATATACATATATAATATCATATGACCTAAAATTAAACTGCTGACTGCTGTTCCACTGAACTAAAAGGCTCTTTTGGTCAGAGATGGATCACAATTGGGGTTTTTCCTGTTTCCAAATATTAATATGGTGTCATACTGATAATAGTCAATCTAGTGTAGATACCCCTATGGCACCTTAGGGGATGCTAGAGCTGTAAAGCTACATATAGATTAGGGTATTAAAAGTATTAAGGTTTGTTTGCTGCTAAAGAGACCAACAGGTATGATGTGCCCTGCCCATGTAAACAGTCTTAGCCTATAAAACAATGAGGTGGGGCCCAAGCTGCCTGCTGGGAATAGCCCTCAAGGAGTTCATCTCTGTATGTGTCCTCAGGAGTAGCCTGCGAAAATTCTGGCTCATATGGCCAAGAACCAGGCAGATCATGTGAAGACTTTTTCTGTAACCAATATTTAATAGGGATTTAATAAACAAATCTGCAAAATTGTGGTTTTCTTCTGACAAATGGAAATAACACCGAGAGAATGAACTTCAGTGGGCTTTATTTTTGGCTGATTCTAAGAAGATTAAATTTAACACTCATTCTTCTTCACAAAACCAAACTAAAAAACTTTGCCAAGGCCGTCTGCGTCATTACTGTACATATATTAATGTGGAATTGTATATTGGAGTTAAAGACTACAATCTAAGATGATCAGCAACAAAAAAATCATATTCCTAAGTTCCAAGTCGTTTTTCTATGGTTGTCTTTTTTTGACCATGTCAGATTGTACACTGTATACCGTTTGAATTTGGTGCTTTGAAAATACCTCGTAATTATACTCTAGAAGTTTAACTGCTGTTAAGTAGGTATAGTACCTGTATGCTGGATCTGAACAGAACCTGATGAAACTGAGGAATTTACTGACAGTGAAGAATAATTATGCTTCTGGCCAGCAAAAAATCTAGTATGTTTTGGAGGGGAAACAAAACCTCAGGGGGGAAGGAAAGGCAGCTAGTTGCCATCAGCAAATAAATGGCAGGAAGTCATAGTTCACATGGAACCAGAATAACACAAATGGCACAGTGAAGCACAAGCTAATAATTGCAGCCATTTTGCTGGGGGCAAGTAATTGAGAGACATGGGAAGCAGTTTTAGGAATGCCAAAAAATACATCATTATTGGCTATTTGATGGGACATGTCAAAAAGGCACAGTCAGCTGAATATTAAGACACATTTGAATAGACATATCTGTAGCAGCTCAGAGAATATTCTACAGATGGAGAGCTAATGCTCAGGAATGACATCTGCAAGGAAGACATTAAGGTATTTACACTCCATTTTAGCTCTGCTGTATCCATAAACTGTGAACAACTCACCAAGTCCCCGTGAGACAATGTGATGCACTATATGGGCTGTGCAGATTGCTGGGTCATCTCCTTCTATTGCAAATCCATAATGGCCAGTAGCTAATGTGAGAATTGCAAAGACAAAAATTCTTACAGTCTCATAATAACTCCATTTACTGCACTAGACTGTATTGTGTGTTGACTTCCATGTCAGCTTACAGATAATAGCTGTAGAGGAAAAACAGCTATGAATATGGTGTTATTCTATGTAGGTGTTCTTAGCACTGGAAATAGGAAATAAAATCTTCTTTTTCCAGACTATTACTTTTAGATAATAAATATATAACCTATGCTTTTACAGTTTTAATTTTTGCAACTTCCCTTGTTTGGTACTACTTTAAAATCAGTCCTGCTTGTCTTTGTCTATATACCGCTTATTTTATTTCTGTGCTTAGCCTCATTGCGACAATGACAGTAACTCACAAAAATTATATCCACCTGTGTACCTAGGAATAGCAACCCTGGCCTGCTATTGGGCTATAGCACTGGCTTTGCACTGGGGAGACTCCAATGGGGTGATTTTTGAGTAGTCAGAATGATTGCTACCTGGTTTTGATTGTGCTGCTCTAGAGGAGCTGGTGTCCTCCTTTCCTTCTTGCAGACTGGGATGGCAGGGAGCCACTGGTGGGGTATTTATGATAGGAAACATTTATTTCTTAGTGTTATTTGGCTTGTTTAAGTTTTCACTAAGAAAATTCCACGCAGGTTTAAGCAAATAAAGCTTTGGCAATGTCTTTCATATATTTTGGGTTCTTTCTGGGGAACAACACAGTTTTCCCAAGAGACTGATGTTATGTGCCGGGAGTCTTATTTTCTGTAGGGTGTTGGTACTGGGTGAGTCAGAGGGCTAAGGAGGGGCACAGGGACCAGGCATCCTTGGAACCACTGGGATGGTGCTGATTCCCATCAGCCTTATCTTCTTTCAGCAGTGTAAAAGCCACTTCTGATGGTGAGTCAAACATTAGTGATGTTTCATATTGATTACTAAGTGTAAAGGGCAGTTTGAATTGCATCTGGAATGCTTGAATGCCACCCTTGAGCTGGCTGAGGAGGGAAGTGATGGCCCTGCATTTGTGATCGTCAGCCCATGTTCTCCTCTGAGTGCCATTAAAAAGAAAGGGAGATGGAGGATGAATGATTTATAGAAAAGAGCATGGCTGTTTCGTCACTTTCTTCCTTAGAAATATATATTGACTTCCAGATGCAGGGCCATCTTATTTTAAGGTGCCAGGGCAGCAGGACACCAAGTTTTTCAAAGCAAGTGACCAACTTTGGAAATTCTGCTAGACAGCAAAAAAAAAAAAAAGTTTCATCTTTACTTCATCAGCCATGTAGTTTATTTTAGCCCATAAGCTAATACAGTATAAAGTATGGAAATATCAGGTTCTAGTTTTCATTGTGCCAAAATAAAATATGCGTATGAAATTATTTTCAGAAATGAAAACTGCTGCCACTGGGCATAGTTCTAAAGAGAGGATAGAGATATCATAATCTGACATATTAACTACATTGCATTTATGCTCTTTTGTTCTGTTTTGCCCTAAAAAAATTGCTAAGACACTTAATGAAAGTATGTCCCAAAAAAACTATATCAAAAAGGGGAAGGTTGGTTTGGTATTGTCCAGTTGTCTTGTTTAAGGCACAGGAGAGGCTGAGTAATGCAGGACTGAACTTTTTCATCACTGAAATTGGTAAAAATGAAAGAAGTTGACATTAATATTAATCACTGCAGAGAGGAAGAGGCTGCCTTATATTCTGTTTGCATTACTGAGGCTGGTTTTCAGACTTCATTTTTTTTAACTTTGATTATTCTGTTTGCCTAAAACAAGACCAGAGAGCATGTGTTCAGTCTACCTATTGATCTCCAGCCAGCAACTTTCAATTCAGAACCAAAATCATCTTGCATATAAGCAGTGTGTGCTGAAAGTCGAAAGTGCTAAGCAGCTGGGCTTTAATTAGTCTCATCTTCATTAAGTATACTCAGTTAAATTTGTACAGTCAGTGGTTTTCTTTTCAATTGTCTGCAACATTTTTGCTGAGTTTACTTCCATGTTTCGAGCCAGAGCAGTGTTTGCCACAGCTCTGCACTCTTCTGTTCAGCATCTAAGTTCTATATGTGTGGTACAGCATCCGTGATACAGCTGTGGGTAGGATCAGCACAGAGCTGTGTGGTCATTTTGTGCCCATGGGGCACATTTCACCCAAGGACCTCTGAGTTTGAAGTCTCCCAATGGCTGGCAATTAGGTGCAGAAAAATATCTCTTTTGTTTACATTGAATTACCAGTTGTGGGGATCAGGACCCCAGACTTAGGTATCTGTCACCTTTGTCGGTGCTGGATTTAAACCACTTAAGAATAATCAGGTGATAAAATGAGAAATTGTGTATGTCCTCTCTCCTCACTGGACACTCACATGTAACTTGCAATTGTGACTTTGTAACAATGGAAGGAAGCTTCCCAGAGCAGATGCAGCCTAACAAATTAGTTTTAAAAAATGTCACACGTCAAAATCACCTAAGATAATGCAAGCGTTTCCACTATTAATGCTTGCAGATGGGATGTCTAAATTAGTAAATGGAGAATCTTACATCTTGGAAGTCTGATTTTCAGGATTTTTGGACTCAGACTGCGCTAGAATGTCAGGCCACCTCAGGCTCTGTTTTCTTGAACACATGTTCCCAGGTGTGCCTGCATGTACCATGTTGCTGTTTTGCATGTATAAAAAGTTAAATTAAGGACACTATTATGGACCCTAGGAGCTCAAAAGATACAAATTAATAAATTTTTAAAAACCCCTAGTGTAAAAAAAATTGTTTCAAGAATTTGGCAAAAGTTAAGAAGTTTAACTGAGTTTTCTAGGATTACATTCTTAACTCCTTGTCACAAGTCTTAAAACTCAATCAGTGCAGACAAAAGTGTCCATCAGAGTTAGTGAGGGGTTGAGTTTAAATAGAGCACAGTGTATAAATAGCAGAGAGAGCTGTGCCAAATAACTGGAGATCACCTGTTAATGGATGTTTAAAGAGGGACAATGACAAAGATGGCGATTTTTTTTCTACAAACATTTAAATTTTCTGGATATATTAATTTCCTCCACCTGTTACCCACATACGGGAGTCAGAGTACCTTGGAGACATTTACATTGATACCAATGATAGTTTTCCCTTTTTTATTAGTTGGCTAACACAAATATTAATTCAACATCAATCTATTTACTCTGTTGTCGTTAGGGATTTACGTTTAGGAATTCTCACTTTTTAAGTTTCTAGGACTCAGATTCCAGGTCTGTTCAAATTAGAGGTGTACTCCCTTGACATGCTCATACCTATGCAGTTAGGAAAGACGATGCCTACCAGTGGTTTTAGATGAATGACAGAGCTCTTTAGAAATAAGATATTATCTGACTTCCTTTTTTTCACATATTCATTTCCTGGGCCAGAAAAGCCCAGATTACGTGAAGACACATTTGCATTAGACATGCTGTCATGTTTCAAATGTGGACCAAACAATACCATGTATGCTTCAGCTTTGCTATTAGCTCTGAGTTGCCAATAAACTTTCTGTTGCCTCACCATTTGTAAAGTGGTTCTGCTGTCTAATTTTCCTTCAGGGGTGCTGTGAAAATGAACACAAGCCGGAAACATTTACAGTGAATTTTAAACTTGTAAAGGGCTGCTAAACTTCTAAGTACTATTTACTTGAGCTACCACTTTCTTTGTTCAGATGTAGATTTAAGGCAATATATCTTAATAAACATAACAATTACATGTAAAACATAGAAATGTGTATTGGACCAACTTTTTAACAATCAGGTGCCAAATCTAAGTCTTCTCTGTTGTTGGACAGTAAAGAAGTGATTGTACTTTTTTTGTTAATAGGGGGGCATTCAGAGTGCTGATGCTTTGAATGAATTCCAGCATGAGTAATTACATCCTACCATATTTAAATATCAATTAGATGTGTTCTTTTTTTTAGTCATTTCCTGTTCCACATTGCTGGATAATGTTGCTGTGCCCTGCTGAACAGTAGCCACATTCACCCTAAAGTTGGCAACTTTTTTGTGGCAGACAAAGTGATATCTTTATGTCTCAAGGATGATTCTCTGAATGCTTCCACTCACACTGGTTTTACTCTGGGACAAACAGTGTTGCTCTGACTTACAGCAGCATTAGTGTGTTAGGGGATTATGATACAATAACAACTATATAAATATCAAATCGATAATATTTGATACTGTAGGAAGTTGATGGATAGAAAGCTGAATCTTGAAGATATAATCCTGTGCAAAAGAGATTTAACTACAAGAACAATATAAAATTCACTACTCAATATTAAAAAACCCCTATCTTACTAGTATTTAGCTTCTTGAGTATTTTTCCTCAAGTTCATCAGGATGAATTGTGAATATGGACTTTCTATTTAAACTAATTCACAGAATATTAAGCCCCTGGTATTTATACTGTGTGCAGTGGTGTGGTATCTGAGTTATAGTCAATCGTTATGCCCAGTGCTATTCAATTATTCTTTTCATTGAATATGATGCCAAATTTCTTTGAGGGCAAAATATAAGTAATGACCAAAAAACCCCCTGTATTTATTTATGAGGGACATGGCTGAGAGCCCATGAATGGTGAGAAAATCAAATTATTTTCATTTGTTTGCAAGCCCACTTTGTGCAATGCAGAAAGAAAAGCTGATGAGAACTATTTCAGTTTGGCTTTGATGGCATTTTGAGATACTGAGTCCTCTAAACTCCAGATCAAATAAAAAGTCAAGGTAACCTTGCAATATCATGCCCTTTATTTGCCAAAATGTAGAGTCTGCTACCACAGTGCTGAAGAAAATAAGCAGGTTTCCAGATGGCTCTAAAGGAAGCTGAGTGTGATACTTGCTTTATCTGGACTTTAGTCCTTAAGAGTCATTTTGGTATATTAATCACAGGTTTGGGTTCCACTGATGGGTATCTGCTCAGCATCTTTCCGATGGTGCATCTACAGGGTGGGGCTGATCTCAACACCTATAGCATGAGCAGAAAATTCCTTAGTTATTTCAACACCTATAGAATGAGCAGAAAATACTTTAATTAAGGTGAGACTGGCCTCAGCTTTCAAGTCAAATTGTGTGTGATATTTGTGCAGACATTTGGTCTCTCCTGGTTGCAGTGACTAAACAAGGTGATCTGCAGTGGAATATTAGGGCTTCGTTTAATAACACCACAATTTTGAAGTAATTCTTTATGCTTGTGAAATTAGATAAAAGGGCACTGATCTACTGTCTCTGTAGAAATTGAAGGTTCCTTAGCTTACACATCACCAAACTATCCCCAAAGACAGAACCAGATCCAACAAGAAATTAAAGTTACAGCTGAAAGCTGAGCTGTTTGCCAGGCAATAAGACAAGCCTTGATCTTTTTTCTCAGTAATCTTTTAATGGGCAAAAGAAACGTCATTTCTTTTCCCATCAGGCAATTTGCATCCAGGGTTCAAAAGAGGGAGTAGTGACTGGGTGACCTTGACTTGCATAGAACAAAGCTTCAAACACAGCTAAACTGTTCCTAGTGAGTCTGGCTGGTCTTTTGACAATACTCATATTGCTTTGGGTGACCCAGAGTCCCCAGGCACAGATTTATTCTGCACTCTAATTGCAAATGTCCATGTAAGGTGGCAATCTGAGAGATTTATGACTAATTGCGATGATTAAAGTGTTAATTCTGAAATATCTCGCTAACATATACCATTTTCATGTTTCTATCTAGTAAGCAAGATAAATCTGTGAACAGGAACTTCAGTGCACATCAGTCTTGTTGACTAAAGATCATGTACTGAGAGTTTGCTATTATGTGAAGAAAATTACTTATTAGAATAACAGTTTTGAAGTTACATACAGGGCTGGCATCCTTTGGATTAATATGTTTGTTTCATATAAATTAAAATAGGATTTCGTATTATGGAACTGGGACTAGGTGCATTACTGGGGACAATCTGTGCATGCAATCCATAGAGGGCCTTAATTTTGGACACCAAGAGACACACCT
This sequence comes from Ptilonorhynchus violaceus, assembly GCA_013397565.1. Classification (NCBI taxonomy): domain Eukaryota; kingdom Metazoa; phylum Chordata; class Aves; order Passeriformes; family Ptilonorhynchidae; genus Ptilonorhynchus; species Ptilonorhynchus violaceus. The sequence continues at coordinate 82,203 of VZRJ01007336.1, forward strand.
GGCAGTTGTGGATGAGTGTTTGTACATAGCCTGTCTGTGTATAATATTTCTGCTCACCTAATTCACACATAGATGTTTTAGAAAATAAACCCATATATCATTTTCCTTCTTTTAGCAGAACTAGAGTGGATTTCATTCAAATGCCACTGAAGCCCAATTGCACTGGAAGACAGATCAGTCTATGTCAACCTAGAAGACTGATATTGGTCATAAGTCCCTATTATCTGACAGCCTTGACGTGGGCTTGAGCTGAGATACAGCTGTGATCAATGCTACTTAACTGTACCATTACCTGATGGGTCATCTACACATGGTAGAACAGACACAAAATTATGCTGAAATAGATGTGGTTGCCACCTATGCTGATATGCTGATAAACAAAGCATCAGCTCTGGATGATGCGTTAGTTAGGTGTACTTAAGTACACCAGCCAGTCCAGCTGTAACAGTGCAGTGACGATTGTGCCAGAGCCTGGAACTGCACACACTGCACACATCCAGGAAAGAGGTTAGCTGTGTAAAACAGCTCCTAACATTACTTCTCATCCCAGCAAATCTAGTTGATTAATGAGATACTGACATTTTATTAGATTGTTGTGCATCATCACCACAAGCACCCTCTAAGATTTCATATCCCAATTCCTAGGCTTATTGTTTTTACAAGTCGCTACTACTGAGAGTAGGTTTTACAGTATTACAGGCTGGCACACAAATTCCCATGGAATGTCAAGATGTAAGCTTGTACTTCTTGGATATTTTTCACACTATAATGAAATACAGATCTTTGAAATACGCAAGAGACACATGCACATGCTCTAGGCTGGCCAGAAGTGGTGTCCTCCTGTAGGGTTGTTGGGGACCCCAGTTTTGTACCTGCTTTGTCTTACATGGAGCAGAATCCCAGACTCCAGGTAAGCATCCTTATTCCCACAATACACCACTTTATAAAGTACCTTAAGTCTGACTGTAATGGAGAGTTCATTTCTTCCCTGTTTTCTTCTCTGGACAGGACAGCAGTGTGCTCTCTTGAGTAGCCTCAAGAGGCTATTACATATTGCTATGATACAGCTGGCCACTATAGCAGGAGGATGTTGACACAAAAATGAGCCTGTGAATGTCCTACTACTAAAACTGCTTTATTTTGCTTTTCGTTTGAAAAGAAATATCAAATATGACCATTATGACATGAATGAAATTGAATTCTCTTTAATCTTTGTCTAACTCTCAACTTCATTACCTGTTGTCTTTTTTATTTTTTTTATCAGGTTGTGCTTCTAAGGCTAAAGCATGTTGGATGCCTGGAAGCATTTTTGTTTTTAGTGAGAACCTCTGTTAACATGACTCAATCCCTTGTAAATGCAGACATGCACTCAGCAAATTTGATAAGCCCTGAGATGAATTTAGATGCACAAAAATGGTGAAGCAGCCTAATCCTTCCTACAGAAGATAATGTTTAAACAAATTTACTTCATTCAATGAAACACCTGGGTAAGCTATATATTTTATATAGTCTTTGCATTTAATTATCCCTGCTGAAGGGGCACTTGCCATATTTCAAAAGATGATTATTTTCTTTGGTATTAATTATTTTAAGATCCTGAAAGGAAACCTGAAGAGAAATAAAAAAAAGAGGCTCTTAATTAACCTGAGCCACCAGAAGTCATCTCTCTGGAATAGGGAAGATGGAATATGGAACTGAAAATAAATAGTACTTTAAAAATCATGAATATTGAGAATAGCTTTTAAAACCTGAAAAGAATTCTGTATGAAGGGGTTGTTGCTAGGCATTAATATTAGAAAGGCACACTTCCGCATTAAACTGTCTTATGGAGGAAAGATGGTAGTGGAAAAATATTTCTGTGAAGAAATCAATATGGACAAAATTATTGGTAGAAGTCAAGGAAGTGCAAAATTATGATATACCCAGAGAACAATACAGCCCAGAGTCAGTGTCTTCAGTTCTTCTCTTCTCTCCTTTTGCTCTTGTGGGGATGGCATAAAGAAAGCTATTCCTTTTGGGAAGACTTTGTTCCGCAATATATTTCTGGCAAGCAGTTTTACTAAAAGTGGTATCGCAGCATAATCCTATTACTCCTGTCCTTGCAAGAAGGAATACTGCATGTGAAAACAGGAGACCCTGTTCTCCGCACCACAACTGGAACTGCAATAGGAATGGAGCTTGGATGTTCTTATTCTAGATAGCAAATTAACACACTATGGCAACTTGTGCAAGTAATTAGATCACTGGGGTTTTTTGCAGCATCACTACAACATGAAAGGCTATTTGCTATGTGGGTTTGCACAGGAAAAATGTAATTGTATGTATGTATCACCTAAAAGTTGCTTTGGTTGCCTAGTCACAAGCAAGAGGGAATTGTGTGTGTTTTAGGCAATTATTTGGCGTTGAACTTCTAGGTTACTCTTGTTTAATCATTTAACGGTACTTTGCTACTTGTAAGTCTAAATGCAGTCTTGCAAAGATCACATTATATGTGCCTTAACCTTTCCAAGAAGCCAGACAGCATCTCACACTATTAGCAATGGATTTGCCTTGTATTCTATTCCCTCTGTGAACTGTGTAGGTGTGAAAAGGGATTAAAACCAGTTTTACAACAGAAGTACCTTTGCCTTTTATTCTGTCAATTACAAGGCAATTGCACAAATTTTAATTTTCAAAGTGAAAGCAGTTACCAAATCATACTCCTGTTTCATCTAGAAAATTAAGCTGTTTTATGCCACTTGCAAAAATAATTCAAAGTCAGCTCTCACAGTTGAAAACAGACAAGGTTTTCCCTTAGTTTTTCAAACGGGACGAGTTTTATTTCACTTTTCTGTAGACATTTTGTGTAGGTGCTTATAATCTCCCTTTTTCACTATTGGTCAGTCAAACTCATCTGAAAATACTTCCTTGGACTCAGTCTTGGTGTCAGAAGTATGTGCCTTCTCTGGGAAACTTTTGAAATGATAGGAAATGCTTGTGAAATATTGGAAATAGTGAGAGAAAAAATGTTTTCTGATCATCTGTGTGTGTTCTTTGCAACGGAGGACATTTTCATGGTTGAATTGAAATATATTGCTCTTTTATTTGTCACAGAATTGCATTCAAGCCATTCCCAGAGACAGCATGGCGAGAAGCAAGTCCAGAGGACGGGAATCAATATGCTCAGAGGGCTAGGGTACCTCTTCTATGAAGCCAGGCTGAGAGCTGAGGCTGTTCCTGCTGGAGAAGGGAACATTCTGGGAAGAATTTAGAGCACCTTCCATTACCTTAAGGGCCCACAGGAGAGTTGGAGAAGAACTTTTGACAAGGCCATGGAGTGACAGGACATGGGGGAACGTCTTCAAACTCAAAAAGAGTAAATTTTTATCAGATGTAAAGAAGAAATTCTTTACTGTGAAGGTGGTGAGGCACTAGCACAAGTTTCCCAGAGAAGTTGTGAATGTCCCATCCCTGAAAGTGTTCTAGGCCAGGGTGGGTGAGGCTTTGAAGTGGAAGGAAAGCTCATGGCAACCGTGTTGGAACTAGATGATTTTTAAGGTCCAAGCCAAGCCAAGCCATTCTGTGATTCTGTGTTTCTATGAAACCCATATTTCTCTCATCTGTAAGGTGGCAGTGAGTTCAGGGCATCAGTCCACTCTCTGAAATCATCCTTCAAATACTGTGTCACGATATTCACATAGCACCTTTGAAGATGGAAGTGAATAGAAATCAGTCTGTAAGGTCTCAAATGAGGCAGGAGTTCAGAGCTGTGCTGAACTGGAAGCCATGGCAGGGCCAGCAGCTGTCGGGAGCACCAGCAGGCTGGGCGCTAAGGTGGGCTTCTTGCCCGACATACCGTGTGACTGCCTGGTGGCTGGTCCTTTGCACCTGCAGATAGAATCACAGAATCAGGTTGGAAAAGACTTCTGAGATCATTGAGTCCAACCTATGACTGAACCATGACGTCAACTAGACCGTGGCTTTAAGTGCCGCATCCAGTCTTACCTTAAACACCTCCACAGATGATGACTCCACCACCTCCGCGGGCAGCCCATTCCAATCACACATTCTAATCACACTTTCTGCGACGAAATTCCTCCTCATGTCCCACCTAAACTTGCCCCGGCACAGCTTAAGACCGTGTCCTCTCGTCCTGTCCTGTCTCTGGTTTCTGGGGAGAAGAGGCCGATCTGGCTCCAGCCTCCTTTCAGAGAGTTGTAGACAGTCATAAGGACACCCCTGAGCCTCCTCTTCTCCAGGTCCGGTTTACAGCGTGCACCCCCGGCCCTGCCGGCACACGGTGACCCGCTGGGGTCAC